>BLSH010327817.1:1367186-1381816 GCA_018402905.1 Glandirana rugosa | reverse complement strand
TTTTTTTTTTTTTTTTTTTTTTACCAAAACATGAAAAGATTACACATTCTACCATTCTTAAAAACAAAATAGATTATCAAAATTGCAATGTTGTTGCAAGGACAATTTCTTTAAGAGAAAGATGCATTTCATCTCAACATGAAAAGGATTTCTTTGGGGAAGTTACAATTGTATTAGAATGAATGGCTGAAAATTGCATTGGGCTGCATTGCTCCAACTTTTACTCCCAATAAACTCTCATAGCTCTCATTTTGGTATTTTCTATAGCGCCCTGTAATTACTCCGTGGAAGCAAAATTTAGAGCAGTTTCAGGTTTAAGCATGCTCAGTTGTGCTCAGTTGTGCTCTGCAGCTAGGAGTGAAGAGACAGGGAATGTATCTCTTCTCAGACTTTTTAAGATGTTTCAGTGTCAAAATCACTTTAGGTGATTATATTATGCTCTAAACATTATTTCCATGTGCATATCTCCAGGTCTTAACTGGAATAAGGATTTGGGTGCTATCTGTTGCCTGGGCGCTATAGTGCCATTTCCGCTCAGTACCACAAATGTGCGCCTGAGCACTATAGTAAATAAAACTCACAGAATAATTGTTTTCTCTCTGTCCTCATGATGAGTCTGCATCCTTCTTCCTAAAGGTAAAAAAATATATATATGAACAAAGCTTGCTTACAAAGCGGGAGTTATTTTGTGAAAGCTGTGGGAAAGGAACAAGAGTTAGCCTCTATGTTGTGCTACACTACACTGTGTGGAACTCAGCTGCCGTCTGTGATTTACATAACAATAGTGCCTGCCGCCCACGATTTACATAACAATAGTGCCTGGCGGTCGTCCTTAACCTCCTCGCGCCGCCGCTATAGCCGAATGACGGCTACAGCGCGGCTCTAAAATGCCGGGAGGACGTCTATTGACGTCCTCCCATTTTGGCTCGTGCTGCGCGCGCTCCCGCGGGCACGAGCGGCGCGTGCACGTGCCGCTGCACGCTGCGGGAGCGTGCCCGCGGGTCGGGCGGACCCGATGTCCGCCGGAGACCCGCGATCTCCTTACAGAGAGGAGGAACGGGGAACCGCCGAAGTAAACACGGCGGTTCCCCGTTCTGTGAATGGGACATGACAGATCTACTGATCCCTGTCACTGGGATCAGTTAGATCTGTCATGCCCCTGTCAACCCCACCCCCCCCACCCCCACAGTTAGAACACACCCAGGGAACATTGTTAACCCCTTCACTGCCCCCTGCAGGTTAACCCCTTCAATGCCAATGACATTTATACAGTAATCAGTGGATATTTAAATTTCTGATCGCTGTATAAATGTCATTGGTCCCAAAAGTGTCAAAAACGTCCGACATGTCCGCCCCGATATCGCAGTACCGATAAAAATCGCAGATCGTCGCCATTACCAGTAAAAAAAAAATAATAATAAAAACGCCATAAATCAATGTCCATAGTTTGTAGGCGCTATAACTTTTGCGCAACCCAATCAATAAACGCCAATTGCGATTTTTTTTTAACCAAAAATATGTATAAGAATATATATCGGCCAAAACTGATGAATAAATTTGTTTTTTTTATATTTTATTTTTGGATATTTATTATAGCAAAAAGTAAAAAATATTGTTTTTTTTTTCAAAATTGCGGCTCCTTTTTTGTTTATAGCGGCGATTAGAAATGACGCAGAGGCGATCAAATACCACCAAAAGAAAGCTCTATTTGTGGGAAAAAAAGGACGCCAATTTTGTTTGGGTACAACGCCGTACGACCACGCAATTGTCATTCAAAGAGCGACATCGCTGAAAACTGAAAATTGGTCCGGGCAGGAGGGGGGTTTAAGTGCCCAGTAAGGAAGTGGTTAATTTACATAACATCGCTTCCCGACCTTGATTTACATAACAATGGTGTACACGCGCAGAGCTAAACAACATTATTGACTAGCATGGGCCTATCTTGAGGTAGGGGCCTGGAGCTGCAGCTCCAATAACCCCTATGTTAATCCGGCCCTAAGGACAGCTCACTCTTGCGTTGTAGGGAAGTGATGAAGTTGTGTGTATCTGTAGGTTTTTGTATCAGGGAACTAGTATTTCTCTCAATTGTTGGGATAGAACTCTGTCAGCTTTGCACACATCTGTTGAGTGTTGAGAAATAAAGGAGCCAGGGCCAAGGATAAAGTAGGGCATAGCATAGGAGGCCTATCTCTAGCCAGTAGCCACATTTGGGGGACTGGCATGGAAAGATATGAGGATATGGGTAGGATTCTATAAACATCCATAGTGAGTGTAAAAACAAATAAAACGTGCCATTTGAGCAGCCTTAAAGTGTTTCAAAAGGTCACAGACTCTCAGGTAATGTTTATTTCAAGATACATTTTGCCTTATTTCTCCCTTCTATATTGCAGCCTAACCAAGCTGCTTACATATTTACAGCAACTGAACCATATTAGTGCCTATTGTCTTTCAGATAATACACTCTAATGTTGCCAAGCTAATATTGTACTGTCACATAACACTACATCCAGCTTAATGGCATCTCTCAAGCTTTTAGCTTTAAGGTTTTTTTTTTTTTTTGTTTTTTTTTCATGGTGCCCTCCAAATCCTATTAACCCTTTCACTGACATTAATGCCTGTCGTCCAGAGGTGGCAGCAGGAGATTTTGCGCACACTCCCAGTGGCTGCAGCCACTATATATTGTGTGTATATTTGACTTGACAGCTTGACTGCCAGCTGTCAAATGGAAGTAATCTGGCAGCTGTACCACCACCGGATTGCTTCCACACACCTCTATTACTAACATACAAACACTCTGGTGCCTAAGAAATACAGAGTATCCCCATAGAATTGATTCGGACACAACTAGTTTTGATTAAAAAGCTTTACATTTTATTACAAAGTTATAAAAAAGTACATAGAAATGATCAAAATATGTAATGTAATAGAAAATATGGAAAACAAGGCCCAGAGGCCGTAAACAAGTGTAATACCCAGCATGCACGTTACAGGTTCCATGGCTGTCCATACAAGAGATGCAGGGGGACTGGTCACCGGATATGTTAAAGTACAATTAGGGGATGGGGGGGTTAAAGTGGGCCAGGCGCCCGAATAGGCACAATGGCTTGGGCATGTGAAGAACAACTGACTCACCTCAGTGTTGAGGTGGATCTCACCACTTAGAACTGAATTGCAGATACACTCAAACAGGGGGGAGGGTTAACAGAGGTAACCCAGAAGGCAGTTCTAATTAAAGGCAAGGGAGAAGCCGCAGTTTACAAATGCATGAGCTTTATTTCAATTAACATTCAAAATATTAATAGGACAGTAGTGGGTGTGAAGCTTAGAGAAGTTAAAAACAGACAACGTTGTAATATAAAACCACCCCCTGATATCACCCCATAAACATCATACAGTATGCAGTAGGCTTGTGCAATTCAATTCGTTCCGAATTTCGTTTTTACCGAATTTTGCAAAATTCTGCAATTTGGACGAATTCCGAATCTTCAATTTCCAAATCCGAATTTTCATTTTTCCGAATCGCAGTAATTCGGAAATTTGCGGTAATTCGGAAATTCGCTGTAATTCGGCAATTTCGTTAATTCGGCAATTGCGGTAATTCTGAAATTTGCGGTAATTTGGCAATTGCGGTAATTCGGAAATTCAGCAATTGGAACAGACGAAAATCCGAAATTCGGAAATTCGGAAATCCGAAAATTGGAAAAAACTAAGAATATTTGAAATAATAACTAACTAATAACTATTAAATTATAGGTATTGGAATTTCCTTGAAAGTTTGGCTGTTAATGAACTTAGATATGAAATTTAGCACTAATAGTCATACTTTCAAGAAAATTTCAATACCTATATTTAATAGTTATTTATTATTATTTCAAATATTCTTTTTTATTTCCGAAATTCGGAAATAAGGAAGAACATTTGAAATAATAAGTTATTAATTTATAATTTTTACTTATTATAAATTATAATAAGCTATTATTATTTCAAATGTTTTTCCTTATTTCCGACTTTTGCAGTGTGTGTGTGACTGTATATATGCATACTGTATGTATGTGTGGGTGTGTATATACTGTGTGTATATTGGATGTATATTGTATGTATACTGTGTGTTTACATACAATATAAGCACAGTATGTACACACCCAGTATGCACACACATATACATACAGTATGCATATATACAGTCACACACTGCAAAGGTCAGAAATAAGGAAGAACATTTGAAAAAATAATAGCTTCTTATAATTCATAATAAGTAGAGTTGAGCGAACCCGAACTGTAAAGTTCGGGTCCGTACCGAACTTTTGGGTGTCCGGGACCCGGACCCGGACCCGGACTTTCGGGTCCGGGGTTCTGGTATTTTTACTAAAAGTTCTGAAAAGTGCTGTAAAAAAGTCCTGGAAAGTCCTAGAGGTCTGCAAAAGGAAGGGAAATGGGGGTAAGGGTCGGACAAGTGCCCTACAAAGAAATGGGGATAGGGAAATAACTTAAAATAATTAATTAAAAAAATCAAAAATGGAGGTGGATGTGGACTATCTTAAAACTGTGTGAGAAAAGTATAAAGTAGCGGGGAGAAGCCATATCACTGTTCTAAGAACAGTGACATGATATATCACTGTTCTTAGAACAGTGATCTGGCTTCTCCCCTCTAATGGACAGTTTTCACACACAGTTAGAAGATAATTGTAGAACAGTGATATCATATCTGTTCTACATTGTAGAACAGTGATATGATATCACTGTTCTACAATTATCTTCTAACTGTGTGTGAAAACTATCAATTAGAGGGGAGAAGCCAGATCACTGTTCTAAGAACAGTGATATATCATATCACTGTTCTTAGAACAGTGATCTGGCTTCTCCCCGCTAATTGATAGTTTTCACACACAGTTTGCAGATGTTCTAAGAACAGGAATATGGCTTCTCCTGGCTAATGTATACTTTTCTCACAGAGTTTTAAGATGATTGTAGAATGTACAATCATCTTAAAACTGTGTGATAAAAGTATAAATTAGCTGGGAGAAGCCATATCACTGTTCTTAGAACAGTGATATGGCTTCTCCCCGCTAATTTTATACTTTTCTCACACAGTTTTAAGATAATCCACATCCACCTCCCTTTTTGATTTTTTAAATTATTTTAAGTTATTTCCCTATCCCCATTTCTTTGTAGGGCACTTGTCCGACCCTTACCCCCATTTCCCTTCCTTTTGCAGACCTCTAGGACTTTCCAGGACTTTTTTTTACAGCACTTTTCAGAACTCTTAGTAAAATTACCAGAACCCCGGACCCGAACCCGGACTTTTTTTGAAAAGTACGGGTCCGGGTCCCGGGCACCCAAAAGTTCGGTAAGGACCCGAACTTTACAGTTCGGGTTCACTCAACTCTACTTATTATGAATTATAATAAGCTATTATTTTTTCAAATGTTCTTCCTTATTTCTTACCTTTGCAGTGTGTGACTGTATATATGCATACTGTATGTATGTGTGTGTGCATACTGGGTGTGTACATACTGTGCTTATATTGTATGTAAACACACAGTATACATACAATATACATCCAATATACACACAGTATATACACACCCAGTATGCACACACACATACGTACAGTATGCATATATACAGGCACACACTGCAAAAGTCGGAAATAAGGAAAACATTTGAAATAATAGCTTATTATAATTTATAAAAAGTAAAAATTATAAATTAATAACTTATTATTTCAAATGTTCTTCCTTATATCCGAATTTCGGAAATAAAAAATAATATTTGAAATAATAATAAATAACTATTAAATATAGGTATTGAAATTTTCTAGACAGTATGACTATTAGTGCTAAATTTCATATTTAAGTTCATTAACAGCCAAACTTTCAAGGAAATTCCAATACCTATAATTTAATAGTTATTAATTAGTTATTATTTCAAATATTCTTAGTTTTTTCCAATTTTCGGATTTCCGAATTTCGGATTTTTGTCTGCTCCGATTGCCGAATTTCTGAATTACCGCAATTGGCGAATTACTGCGAATTTCCGAATTACCACAATTCCCGAATTACCTCGAATTTCCGAATTATGGCAATTGCCGAATTACCGCGAATTTCCGAATTTCGGATTTCCGCATTTTTTAATTTCCGAATTACCGGATTTTTTGAATTTCCAAATTTCCGAAAAACGAAAAAAAAAAACAATTTTTTTAGCCATGCACAAGTCTAGTATGCAGTCTAGATTGAAAATACATGTATTGGGCTTGGAGATGTATTCTGGGAAACCGCTCAGGTGGCATGCCGATCACGGCTGTCTGCTAACCCTGGGGACCTCCAGATCATCTATTGCCCACGTTAATATAATTACATAATCAAACGACAGCACTCGGATTATCACAAAAGGACCTGAAACATGCACCGTGGAAGGTATTGGGAGCCAAAAGGTGTGATCCTGGGATTCAAAAAATGCAGGATGGCAATATAGCAGGCTAGCATAAGTCAGCAGCTAAGTGTGGCATATTCCCTCAAAAGGGAATATGGGGGTTAACTGTGCAAACATAACATGTTTCAGATCGTTAGAAGTCCTTCTTCAGAGGTATGAAAATATTTGATTGGGTATGATGTTCTATAGTGCAAAAAACAAGTAATTACTTTCAGTAGTATAGACTGTTTTAATTAAACATCATAGTAGTAGATAACTGTCACATATTAACAAAATGCATGCGTCAAAAAGCTGAGAGAAAAAAAAAAGGAAAAACATACTTACAAATGAAAAAATGTGGTTGAAACTGAGATTTTCCCATAGGAGACTGCTCCCGTCCGCAGACACCACCCGGATCACAGGTGAAGAGGGAGACACATCCTGTGGCGACCAGGCTGTGCTGGTCGGGCTGGAGGTGTTATACTGGCAATAAGGAGGAGAGAGGAGGGAGTATCGCCGACTCTGCAGACGAGGATTCCCCAGCATAGGAGATACTCCCGCTGTTTATACTCTTAGCACAGTATATAGTATAGGCATAGAGTAAAAGTGCTATGAAATGGCGCTGTATGTATGAGAAAAAATAAAAAATGATATACAAGTCAATGTATTCTAAGACCTGTACATCACAGACCATGTAAACGTCTGCTAGAAAAATTGCAGCCAGGCGGGACAGATGGTGCAGGGAAGGGGGGGGGAGGAGGGAAGACCGTGCAATACAGGCCACTCATCCTCCCCCAAACAACACGCAGCCTCAGCCCGGATGGCGAGTATAAAAAGTACAGCAATGGTGGACCTACCTAGTTCACAGTATGCCGGTATTCAAGTGCCCTGCCTAGGAGATTGTCTTCAGTTCAAATGTAATGTAGCCAGTTAGTGCTGGTCACAGGTGCTTATTTAAGCACTTGCCTGAGATGAAAACGTTTTCACCTGTGTCTGGGAGTGGCCCTCAGCATCCAAGAATAGGACGCTGATGATGGGCGTGGGAATCCCCGGCGATGCGGCGCGGGCCTGGCCACAGGGGGTGGAGAAGCGTCCCGCATCACAAGACCACCGACGTGCGATGAATCACTTCCCTGCGCTCCAAGCTGGAGTGCAAACAGGAAGTGAGCCAAGAATAACGCTCATAGACCCACAGAGGTGCCTTACCTATGGTAAAAACGGGACCATATGGAGGGCCCACACGTGTTGGGCTGCACAGAAGGGGAGCACATTCTACCCTAAAAAGAACCTCTAAGCTAGTGTGAATCCATGCCATGATGTCCCCTCGTAAACCAGTTGGCCAGGTGGTGAGTGCAGACGAGAGCACATGCCCTTAGTGGTGGTATAAAAAATGACAAGATGAAATTGGAAATTTAAAAATGCATAACAAAAGGAGACAATGGGGAATCTTTTTATAAGAGAAAATTACCGGAAAGTACAACATCCTATGGTGCGACAAATGAACAAAAAACGATTTATAGATTCTTTGCACACATGCCAGTCACAAAGCCAGGTAAGAATGGGGTAAAATTAACCATTTCATTCAGGCCTAAATACCTGGTGGCCTTTAAATTAAAGATCCATTTTAGTTCATTTTGCAATAATATTTTATTGAAATTGCCACCTCTTGGACCTGCATACACATGATCCAATGCTAAAAATGTAACTTTAGAGGTTAGTTCCCCATGTATTCGGGAGCTGTGTCTCCCCAGAGGGAGGTCTGGATCTTAATTATGCTCATAATATGCTGGTAAATGTGTCGCCAGAATTCTAATTTTGTTTTGCCAACATAGTAACTGCCGCACTCACATGTCATAAGATGTACGACACAAGGAGTGTGGCAGTTAACAAAATGTCGGGCCATAAATTTTTCCCCATTAGGGAGTATGATGTTTCTACATGTATCCATTTACCTACAGTACCCACATTTACCACAGGCAAAAGTGCTTGTGGCAAGTGGTTTTACATTTTTATTTTCTTGAAACTCGCTGTACACCAGTTTATCTTGTAAAAATGAGGCTCTTTTATATTTAATTAAAGGGCAATCTGGATATACATCTATCCATTCCTCCAAACTCAGTTTTTTTACCTCTGTTACTACATTGCCCACGACTCGTACCCCTGCCATGTATTGCGTGATCCACATGGTGGTGCCGCTGGGTAGAGGGGAAAGAACCCAACAAACATCCATTCACTGTCCTCCCCTCCCTCCTACTGACCCAGAAGCGATGTGTAAAACATCACTTTTGGGTCCTTCATGTCGTTTTCCCCAGCCACTATGGCTGAGGCAGAATCTAATGCAGTGTGTTATGAACAGCATTTGTTTTAATTGGAGAACAGGTGAGGCATTGGGGGTCTTTTCGACAACTAGTGTCTTTTAACCACTTCAATACGTACTTTCAGGCCAATTTTCAGTTTCAGTACCGTTGCTATTTAAATGACAATTTTTTTTTTTACACAAATAGAGCTTTTTTTGGTGGTATTTTTTGCAAAATAAATGGAAAGAGACTGAAAATGATGACAAAAAAAAAACTTTCTTTTGTTTCTGTTATACAATTTTGCAAATAAGTAATTGTTGTTCTTTACTGATATTCACAGACGAGGCAGCACTGATGGGCAATGATGAGGCTGCACTGATGGACACCGATATACTGCACTGATGGGGCTGTTCTGATAATCGGGGCACTAATGTCTCTAAAAAACTAATACGCATAGTGGCTTTCCTTTCCTCAGACACTGACAGCGCTGAGGAAAGGAAATGTTGATAACTGTCATTTATTTACATGTGGTTGGCTGTGATGGGACACAGCTGATCACATGGTAAAGAGCCTACGGCATTGGCTCTTCACCCATATCGATGATGCTCTGTGTCCGAGGGACACAGCTCACCACCGAACACCGTGCTGCACATCCCCGGGGTTCGCATGGGCAGCGCGATGCAATATGTTGTCCAGTCAGGATAGCAAAGTAAAATAGTCCTAGTTCCAATTTTTTTATGTCACATGATATTAGAGTAACGGTTTGGGAAACATAAAATGTCAGTAAAAAATACACTTATTTAAGTTAATGTAGGGCTTATAAACACAATAAATTACCACATTTCTGGTAAAATATATACGTGAAATAGATACCCAACTTTAAAATTGTGCATGCAATTGAAATGCCAACACACTTCAGTACCCTATATTTTCCATTTGTCCATAGGCGGCACTTAAAAGCCCCTACAGGTCATTCGTTTGGAATTAACCATGGAGGGGTGATTTTTTGTGCTTGGGTAGAACTTAGAGAGCCTGTCACCAAAAAAATCAAAAAGGAACATAAATAAATTAATAAAAATTGTAGAAAATGCAAGTTCCACCCAAGCACATAAAATCACCCCTCTAAACTTTTTTGAGACCCCCACCCACACATGCATGCACATGTCAGGGGCACCTATGCATGAAAACGTTGATTGTACTAAACATGCTATATATGACTGCACATGCTGGAGTGAGGGCAATAATTCTAGCCCCCATTAATCAAGGTTAACTCTAAACTAATGACCTGAAGGGGCTTTTAACCTCTTCGTATCCGCGCCATAGCCGATTGACGGCTACAGCGTGGATCTAAATTGCCGGGAGGCCGTCAATAGACGTCCTCCCCTTTGGCTCGTGCCAGGCTCACTTTCGCCGCCGCACACCACGTGAGCGTGCCCATGGGTCGGGGGAACTCGATGTCCATCGGAGACCCGCAATCTGGTCACAGAGAGCCAGAACGGGAAACCGCTGATGTAAACATGGCGGTTCCCCATTCTGTGAGGGGGGGCATGACAGATCTACTGATCCCTGTGATCGGGATCAGTTAGATCTGTTATGCCCCTGTTAGCTGCGCCTCCCCACAGTTAAAACAAGCCTAGGGAACACATTTAACGCCTTAACTGCCAATTATATTTATACAGTAATCCGTGTCTATTTTTAGATCTGATGGCTGTATATGATGCCAAAAAAGTGTCAAAAATGTCAGACAAGTCCGCCGCAGTATCGCAGTCCCGATAAAAATTGCAGATCACCGCCATTACCAGTTTGTAGTCGCTATAACTTTTGCGCAACCCAATCAATATACGCCGATCGCAATTTTTTTTTTTACCAAAAATATGTAGAAGAATATATATTGGCCAAACCCGATGAATACATTTTGTTTTTTTATTTCTGGATTTGGATTATAGCAAAAAGTAAAAAAGTTTTTATATTCAAAATCGGCGCTCTTTGTTTATAGCGCAAAAAATAAAAACCGCAGAGGTGATCAAATACCACCAAAAGAAAGCTCTATTTGTGGGAAAAAAAGGATGCCAATTTTGTTTGGGTACAACGTCGCACGACCGCACAATTGTCATTCGAATAGTGACAGGGTTGAAAACTGAAAATTGGTCCGGGCAGGAGGGGGGTTTAAGTGCCCAGTAAGCAAGTGATTAAGTGCTGCCTTTGGAAAAATGGAAAATATAGGGTAATGAAGTTTGTTGGTGTTTCACGGGCATGCACAGTTTTAAAGTTTGACATGTTGGGTATCTATTTGCTTGGAGCAATCTCATCTTTTATATTTAACAAAATATTTGGTAATGTACTATGTTTACAAGCCCTAAAGTGTATTTTTTGTTGACATTTTCCTAAACCATTACTCTAATATGTGACACAAAAAATTGAAACTATGACTATTTTATTCTCTAGGGATTCTAATTTCTGAAAATAATCATGTTTGGGGGTTTTATATAATCTTCAGGTTTAAAATGTTTTTTTAAATGTGTGCAGAAAATGCAAGCACAGCTCTGGCAGTAAAGAAGATAACAGGATCCTTTCCTTGCTGTATTTTGCAGTATATAGAAAAAAACATTTTTGCTTTCTTAAATGTCCTCTGTACCAGTGCCCAGCTTCCCATGATTTTTTTTTTTGACAATAGCTTGCCCAGTAGCCTTTAAAATAGCCAGAATTTAGCATCAACATTTGCTCCCATAGACTTTAATAGGACTCATTGTTAAGTTTGAATTTTGCAAATTCCAAACAGGATTCAATAAACCCCCAGGGTTTGAGGCCAGGCAGATTCACCCATTCCTACACATCAGGCCAGGAAGAAATCACAGATGATCTTCAGTGGTGTTGCAAGTGCTCCTCAGTCAAGGAAGGAACGTTGCCATCAGTCCTTTCTCAGGTACCCGTTGCTCTTGGAAGAGAATTAAAGGTGCTTGGCAGAGAGCTGCAGGAGCTCATCAGTGGGGGAGCACACCCCTGAAGGTGGTACAGGGAGTACAGTGCCCATAGAAGCACGGGCTGCCTGGTTGCTGGAGACTGATAACCCAAAGTAACTGGAACCAGCTGGATGTGCTGAGAAGCTGGTGTGCGTGGATGGCCCTTGGAGTACTGAGCAGCAGAGCAAACTGAAGAAAAGAGCCAGGCCGGGGGTCAAACACAGTAAGGCAGTCCGAACAGGTTCAGGCAGCATAACTTGGAGCAAGCCGGGTCATACACAAGAGACAGAGGCAGAGTCCTTGAGCAAATCCAAGATCATACACAGGGGAGCCAGCTGGAGCGGAGTCAGGGTGCAAGCTAAAGGGTCAAGCCAGGAAGTCAGGATAAGGAAGGGAGCAGGTCAGGGATAATAAAACAGGCAGGATACACAAGCACAGGAAAGTAGGAAGATGACGATAAACCAGTGATGTGCTGCTCTCAGCAGCAGGTTTAAATAGGCCAGTTGGTGCCAAGATCTGTCACGCTATGAGTGTGCCATTGCACATATCGCGGCGCCACGCCTCCTTGTGCGTCTGCCCGCGCCGGTTTGCGATTCTTGTGCTAGTGTGCATGGAAAAGTGTCTATTTCCCTGACAGAAAGCCATGTGACAGACTACACTTCTTTGTGAGAGCCTGCTATGTGAGTGTGCAGTGTGAAGGTAGATACTGCTGCTGGAGGTGGCTGTGTGCCTTTTACCTTAAAGGGTCACTATAGTGAAAAGTATTGTATTCTGGGAACTGTGTGTGATTAATACCTATAATGACCGTATTCAGTATATACATTTCTGGTTTATTTCACAAGTCTTTATTTATATTTTTCTTCACATTTACATGTAGACCACGCTGTCCAGTGAGGGTTCCAAAGGTTTGGACAAATCATATATAGGCAGTCCATGAGTTCCATACATCCAACTTGCATAACAACCTATACTTACAAATGGAAGGAGACAACAGGAAGTGAGAGGAAATCTACCCCTAGGAAGGGAACTTCACTCCTGTAAGAGTTATGGAAAAAGGTGTCTCCGCTGAAGCTTTATCACCCATCTTTGTTTCCACGACAACCCAGAATTTTCAAATCCAATTGTCACAGGGACAGAAAGTGAGGTGAAATCTTCTGAACGGGGCACAAACAGCAAAACAATCATTACAGGGGTGTTAACCCTTTCCTATGCTATCCAAAAAAACTTAATTTTTTTTTATCGGCGGTTACACTTAAACAATTTACCTGTTCCAACTTACATAAGAATTCAACTTAAAGTGATTTGTAAAGCTTCATTTTTTATCATTAAAATAATAAACATGTCATACTTGCCTGCTCTGTGCAGTGGTTTTGCACAGAGTGGCCTGGATCCTCCTCTTCTCGGATCCCATGCCCACGCTTCTGGTTCCTCCCTCCTGTCAGGTGCCCCCACAGCTTGCTATAGGGGCACCCGAGCCGAGCCGATGCTCTGTGTGTCCATCATAGGCGTGCGCACAGGGTGTGCCAAGTGTGCCCAGGCACACCCTAATCACCCTGTGCAGCACAAATTCCCCCTACTGCCCTGTCCACCCTTCCCCCCGTGGCACTTCCTGGCTTCCCTCCTCTCCCACCGGCTGTTGCTGCTTGGATGTTTTTGGATGAGTGTATATGTAAATATGTAATTTAACGGCCCCTTCCCTTTCTGAATGAACATTGTGAATGATCGGTAAGTGTGTGTTTGAGCTTTGGGGTGCACACCCTAATGCAATAGGCTGCGCACACCTATGGTGTCCATTTACACATGGAGCCATGGCATGGCCATGCCCCCTCCATCTCCTGATTGACTCACTGGCTGTGACTGACAGCAGCGGGAGCCAATGGTTCCTGCTGCTGCTGCCAATAGCAATCGGGAGTGTGAGTCCCCGGAGAGACAAGGTTTTCGTGGACATCGCTGGATCGAGAGGGGGCTCAGGTAAGTATTAGGGGGGCTGCTGCACACAGAAGGTTTTTTACCTAACCTTGTGCCTTTACAACCACTTTAAGAACAAACCTACAGGACCCATCTTGTTTGTAACCAGGGGGCTGCCTGTAACA
This sequence comes from Glandirana rugosa, assembly GCA_018402905.1. Taxonomy (NCBI): domain Eukaryota; kingdom Metazoa; phylum Chordata; class Amphibia; order Anura; family Ranidae; genus Glandirana; species Glandirana rugosa. The sequence continues at coordinate 1,368,055 of BLSH010327817.1, read as the reverse complement.
CTGCCTGGGTGCTTTATTTCATAATTACATTTTTTGTTCCAAACAAAGAATATTGCTGCAATAGAATGTGTTTTCTGGATTAAGTTTTTTATCACCTACTTACAATTTAAAACGGCACATCTATCTAAGACTACCCTGTCCACAGAGTGACCACGTTGCTGTGCAATTTTACTTTGGGATGAACGGTGTTGTTACCCTTAAAAAGAAAGTGGGAAAAATAGAAGGCCCACAGCCAGGATTAACAAGTAATACAACCATTTTAAGAGAGAAAACCTGCTGCTGACAGCCGCTATGATTTATGTCACTTTTTTTCCCATAGTTACACTTTAACTGACACTCATCTCTTGTAGATGGCCCATACTGTTAATTTGAAGTCCGCTTGGTTTTACTTACCTTTGCAGCTGTATGCATTTAAAATATAACTAATACTTCATTAAACTCCATCTTTCTATAATGTGTGATCCTCTGGAGTTCCAGCATACCTGTATGCTGGTGGCTTTCTCTCTTCTACCTACATTTACTTTGAAGACAAAATAGCACAGGGGGTCTGCAGTGGAGGACTTTCCATGTGTACATCGCTGTCTGGCTGCCCACCCACCCTCAGATCTTGGGGGGAACCTCTGTTGTGCTGTTTTTCAGCATTAGCGTCCAGACAAGATTGTTCCACATAGCCTTTAATTTTTTGGCCTTGATTCTGCAGTTTTGGCAGATTTTACTTGTGATTTCACCTCTATATGTCCATGTAAACCAATGTTGGCTGTCTCCTGAAGAAGTGGGCTTTGTCCTACAAAATGCATAGAAGTTACAGCTTCAGCAATTCAACAATGATCTATTAATTATGCTGTCATTCAGAATGTACATTGGTGAAT
>BLSH010327817.1:1349950-1360759 GCA_018402905.1 Glandirana rugosa | reverse complement strand
TATATATATATATATTAAAGGAAAAATGCACTTTTTTCACATGTTTTAGCCTTTCATAACACATTCTCCTAATTTCTAGAAGTATTGATTCAAAGTAAACCTGCCACAAGAGAAGCATGGTTGCTGCCATTGCTGACCCCATTTTAAAAATGACAGTTGCCTGGCTGTTTTGCTAATCAGCTAGCTTTAATACATTGAGTCACTGTCTTGGGAGAAGTATGTAGATAAGAGAAGTCTCAACAAGTAGGAGTCACAAAGTTTGAATATAGAGTTACTATACTAGATTTTATTTCTTTAAAGGGAGTAGGTGCCCACTATTTAATATTTTTTTTTCTGATAAGGTCAAAAGTCTTGTCTGGATCAACCATTTAAAAGCATTGGAGCAAGAAAGCACAACAGCCAGAAAAAAATAACATTTTCAGGGGTTCAGCAATCCCAATGTTTGTGACATAACAGGTTTCCTTTAAGCAATATGTTTCAAACTTACAACTAGGACACAACCTTCCACTGAGATCTTGGGAGAGTAATGGACAGATCACTTTATCAAAGCAAAACATTAAATATTTTATCTACAGAATCCACTTATACCGTACATTTAGTTACAAGGATTTGCTAGTGGGAAAATGTGTACTCATGAAATGGATTTATTTGCTGGCATAGACAATATTTTAAAAAGCTTCTTATATCCTCAAAACTACTGTGCATATGAAAAAACTGATTTGTTATACCTGCAAACCAGCAAACTTTGTATGTCAGGTTAATGATGTTTAGTGTTGCTTGTGGCACTAAAATAGAGCTGATGAAAGCGTATTAAAAATGGTAAGTAGATAAACAAATTTTAAAGTTTATTATCATAGCTCTTTAAAAAATGCAAGATATTAATGGGTTTACATGTAACCTATATTAGATGATATACATTTTTTTACTTTTTGCAATTTTTACATTTTCTGACTTAAACAGACCCATTACCCTGGCCTAGGCAAAAAAAAAGTGTAGTGACTTTTAGTTACCAGTCAAAAACTGAAGTTGTACTTTCACAGATTGGAATTCAGTAAAGGGATTGGTTATTTTAGATCATCTCACTTAAAACTGCATTTTGCAAACAAAAAAAATGCTTACAACCAATGATAATATTAATAGTTGGAAGTATAACACTCTAATAGAGTTTCTACTGTATAAAAAATACACTTTTTTTGTACTTTGCTCAGCAAAATATAAAAGCATAATGGAGGCATTGCTGTCATGCAACTCTGGGGTCCTGAATCCTGAAGCCACCAATACAGACCTTAGAAAGTGTGTGTGTGGTTGTGAACACGAATGATTCATTATCCTTTGTAAAGCCCTGTGGAATATTTTAATGCTGTCTCTAGAGAATTTGATCAGTAAACGGGTTGCAAACATTAGGATTTCAGCTTACATGTCATTGGTTACCTTTTCACTGCCAGAACAACTTTCTTCATTGTTTGCACACATGTGAAATTGCTTTCAGAAACTATATAAGGTTTTGGGGTTCTATTGTGCAGAGGACCTATAGAATAAAAGCATGGTAGATGCCGTTTTTTCATGTTGCACAATATTAGTATAACTGTTTATTAGTAAAATTATTTTCAGTAAAAATACATAATACCCAGAATTTTCACTTGGTCACATTTTAAAACCTTTGGCAACTCATCAATTTAGAGGTTACTGTAAATAATAGCCTTAATATGTGTCATGCAATCATTGTTTATATATCCGTGGACATCATACACCCATGTGTATTTGTGGGGGACGGGGAGCTTTAAAGATTTTTTTAAATGTAATTTTATATTTTAATTTTTTAAACTCTTAGAAACAATATTAAGTGAAAAGATGTGGGGGCTGACAAGTGGGGAGTGTGGAGCAGCACAGTATCTGGGTTATAGAAGCTGGACCTGTAAAAAGCAAATTAAGACAATGTTTGTTTATATCCCACTAATGCAGCGCTATATTATGGCATCGAAAGTAAGAAAGTTAAAGTTACAAAATAGTTTACTAAAGAATAAGAGACAGTTCACTTTAGAATAGTGAATATTCAATGTATTTAGTAAATGATGAAGCTGTGTTCACTGAAATCAACCAATCCTATTCTAGCACAAATCCTGTTTTTCTTTTCTTACTCATGATTGGGTATTCAAAGTGGACACAGGTTCAATTTCTTTACTATTATTATTTTCAAGATGAACTGTAATCAATGACTTGGGAGCCTACCTCTTCTATGACTTCCAGCAATCTTCAAATAGGTTGTCCGTAACTATGTAAGCATACTGCATTAAAGACAACGCATTAGATAAGTATATGCTTAGGCACCATTACTTGCTCCTTGCAGATAAATAAAGTCAAGAAAAAAGTCAGTATATACCTGCATACTTGTCATGAGTCACTTATAAGTGCACTTTCACACTGGAGCGGGGGGGGCGGTAGCGGTAAAGCGCCACTAGATTCAGTGGTGATTGTCTGCTGTTATAGTGGTGCTATGGCGCCACTATATATACGGGAGCACGGCGCTTTTAGTTGCCCACAAGGGGTTAAAAGTGCCGGAGCGCCGCGATTCCGAGGCAGTGTGCAGCCGCTTTGGAAGGGCTTGCTGTTGATTTCAATGGCAGGGGCTGTGGAGGAGTGGTGTAAATACCACTCACCGCACCACCCCAAAGATGCTGCTTTTTTTTTTTGTAATTTAGGTGTTTTTCAGGCACTATAAGGGAGCTATTTTTAGCACAAAAGCGCCTGAAAAATGCCCCAGTACTGAATGTACTGATGATAAACCGCATGAAAGCCAGGCAACTAGCATTTTCAGAAGAGCTTTATACTGGTAGCCTTTAGGTTTCGCTCATGATTGTTTTTTTAAATACATATTGTGAAAAACGTTTTGCCTTGGATAAGATAGAAAAGGGTTATCAACTCTGTCGGCCTTTTATTCTGATTTGTGTCCCAATTGGGGAGATGCATCCTCTCTTTTTTCCTGGTGATTGTTGAAATTGAGGAAAAATTCTAAATTTTGAGTTGTCACAGAAAAAGGAATAGAGAGGAAATCTTCCAGTTGGGACACCTGTAGCTGTGACAGCTGTCTATGAGAAGATTTTCTTCCCACTTCTTGATGTGTCGGCAGGACAGGAAGTGAAGGTAAATCTCACCGATGGGACAGAAAAAGAAAAAAAAACTGACGAGTTATAACCACTTCGTACTCTGTCCAAAAAAATAGTTTGGCTTTAGATATACAGTACTTTAAGACAATTTTTTTTTAAATTTGGTGTAGTACTCCACCCAGTTATGAATTTTACATACATATTGCTCAATAACTGGGGGTGCTATTCTGCTAAAATATGTTATTTGTGATATTAGAGGAATCTGTTCAATGTACAATGATATTTTAAGCCATTTTAAGCTAATCAGCTTTGGGACACTGTGCAGTATACTGCAAGCTTATCTAATTACATTTACAATTAATATAATAAAAAGGTTAACTACCTTTTAAGTGTGCTGCAGGCTATAAGAAACATTCGCAAATGCATCACTCCAGGGGTTTGCTTTTTGTCACGTAGATACTTTGAATAAAGCTAGCCATACAAAATTAGATTAACACTGAACTCTAGGAAGACGCAGTACATACTATATACAGTATAAGGGAGCAGTTTTACCTGCCAAATGATTTGTAATTGTGTCCAATCAATCCTGAGCCTAAATCCCCTTACACATGGGCTGAATGTCGGGCAACATCGGTCGGTTAAATAAACACCGGCCCCATTTGGCCCATGTGTAAGGCTCTCAGTCCGACAGAAGCCGGCCATTTGGCCGACTTCTGGCGGGTGAGGATTCTGGAAAACCAGCAGCTGACCAGCTCCAGATCAGCGCTCTCAGCCAATGGTGGAAAGCGCTGATCAGAGTGTTCTGGTGGGGGGGGGGGGGTCCGCTCCTGTCAGAACACAACAGCTTAGCAGGGGAGATCGGTGTACTAATGTCGGATCGTCTTTCCCCTTCTATGTACAGTTTGTGACTGGACAGGGAAAGCAGAAGCAGCAGACTAAGGAACTCATCTCTTCCTATCAGTGTGAACCTCATCAGCACATGAGCATTGCAGCACAACTGATTGGCTGCTTTTGCTCACCATCTGCAGTTCAAACTTATCTTTCCACTCCAAAGTGAGGACATGGGAGGTCTGCTTTAACTAAAGAATGTATTAATTACAGTTACGGAAAGTAGAAATATAATATTTAAAAATTACAAAAAAAGCAGCAACCAATCAGATTCACTTTATTAAAGACAGATAAGTGGAAAATATGAATTGTTTGCTATGGGTTACTGCACTCTGCATAATGCTATTTGCCCGTTTAAGTTTAGTTAGTGCTGTCTACATACTGGAGGTGCAGTTCTCCAAGCTAGGAGAATATCAAGAAATGAAAAGAATTGTATTCTTAAGTATGACAAAATGAATAGCAGTATTTGAATATTTACATTAGTCAGTAGCCATCAACAGCTATCTGTATCTGAGCCTGCTCTAACTCCCAGGACTGGTTACTACTCCATGTAAATCTCCCATATTCCTCCCATACAAGTCACATTCTTTTTCTGTCCATGCCTTAGAGTTGGCTACTCAATATTGTTACTGTATTTGTCCATACCTAGTCAAGAAATATGTCCCAGCATGTTCCTGGCTGAAGTGTCACAGAATGTCCTGTGCAGCTCATGAAGAAGCCAGCCTTGGTGCACCTTTGTAACCATATTGAAGGACAGATAGGGCAATCTGTCACAAAGACCGTGATCGCCAAACGGTATGTTGTTTACCGGTCGCTCCGGTTCAGCACATGGCGTATTAGATGAACAGATTGTTAAGCAGGTCTGGACGGGACACTGCTGTCATGGTACACATTGGAACCAATGACAAAGGAAGGTGGAGCATCCTAAAAATTATTTCAGGAACATGTATTGAAGAAAAGGACTTTTGAGGTGGTATTCTCAAAGACACTGCCGGTACCTCGAGCCACACCAGAGAGGCAGCAAAAGCATAGGGAACTTAAAAAGTGGCTGAGAAATTGGTGTAGGAAGGAGGGTTTCAGGTCCTGGAGAACTGGGCTGACGTTCAGTTGGTTTTCATCTCTATAGTAGGGACAAACTGCACCTAAATCAGGAGGGTGTAGCTCTATTGGGGGAGAGGATGACCAAAACATCAGAGGGGCTTTTAAACAAGGTGGCCGGGGGGAGGGATCAGTGGCAACAGTGAGCGAAGGTCAGAGGCTGCTAATGAAGGCATTAGCAGTAGTATAACCATAACACCTAAACCCTGGGTGAGTGGGTTGGCAAAACAAAATCACAGCCACAGAAAAACTAAGGAGGAAATAATTTGCGCCTGTACAAAACTGAGAGGCATGTACACAAATGCAAGGAGCCTAGTTAACAAAACAGAAGCATTAGAGCTGTTGATGCGCGAGGAGAATTCCAACTTCATGGAAATAATATAAACTTGGTTAGACAGCTCACATGACTGGCCGGTGACTATCCAGGGCTATTCCTTTTTTTTCGGAGGGGTGTGACTGTATATCAGGAATGATTTGCTAGTGAACGTGAGGAATGACATTGCAAATGGGGCAAAGGAGAGGGGTGGAATACCCCGAATGATATCTTCAAAGGGAAGAAAAAGTGGGAAATGAATAATAGGCATATGCTACAGACCCCCTAACCTGAAGGAAACAGAGGAGTCGGACCTCCTATCACATTTAAAAATGGCGGTGAGGCAGGGCAACATCATCATAATGGGGACTTCAACTATCCAGATATTGACTGGGCAGAAGGACTAGATAGCACTATCTAGCGATCACAGTATAATTAAATTCAGCATAAATCATAGGAAAAGGAGGCGCAAGGGTAGTACAAGAACACTACATTTTAAAAGAGCCAACTATTCTAAACTGTGCTTAATACTACAAGATTGTAAATGGGACCAAATCCTAGAAACATTGAACACAGAGGGAAGAAAGGGGGTGCTTTAGGAACATATTAAATGAAGGTATCATCCAGTGCATTCCAACGATAAATAAATGTAAAGAGCTAAAGTTAACCCTGGGTGACTAAATGTAAAACGTCATATTAAAGAGAAAAAAATGGCCTTTTAAACCGTATAAAGCTGAGGGGTCATTGTCAGCATTCCAACACTACAAAGAATGCAATAAGAAATGTAAAAATGCAATCAGGGAGGCTAAAATAGACTACGAGAAGGCACATTGCAGAGTTATAAAAAAAAGAAATCACAAGAAATTTCTTAAATATGTCAACGGTAAAAAGGCGATGTCGGAGCACATTGGCCCCATAAAGGATGATGAAGAGAAGTTGGTTACAAATGACAAGGATAAGGCAATTGCACTCAATGCATTCTTCTCAGTTTTTTTACAATGGAAAAGGAGGGATATAGGAATCAAGACTGTACCATTCATAACACATCACAGAATGTACCCTTGTGGCTAACAGAAGCCAGTGTCGAAAAAAAAAACTGAAAAAGTTTAACACAAATAAATCACTAGGACTGGATAGCTTACATCTAAACTCAGTCAGGTTATAGAACGCTATTCTAGATAAAGAAAGGCCTGTGGATGTGGAATTTGCAAAAGCATTCAATACAGTCCCCCATAAACGCTTAATTTACAAACTGAGGTCTATTGGCGTGGACCATAGGGTTTGTCCATGAATAGAAAACTGGTTACAGGGGCATTTCCAAAGGGTGGTGATAAATAGTGTGTATTCAGACTGGTCTGGAGTGGTAAGTGGGGTACCTCAAGGAACTGTTCTGGTACCAATTCTGTTTAATTCATAAATGATATAGAGGATGGGATAAATTGCTCAATCTCAGTGTTTGCTGATGATACACAACTAAGTAGGGCAATAACTTCATAGCAGGATATAGAAACTTTACACGAAGACCTCCAATAAAATAAGGGGGTGGGCTATTACATGGCAAATGAGGTTTAATGTTGAAAAATGTAAAGTAATGGGTTTGGGGGCTAAAAATATCAATGCAAGTTACTCGTTAGGGGAAATCGAGGATGGAAAAAGATCTAAGGGTCCTAGTAGGTGACAGACTCAGCAATGGCAGGCAATGTCAAGCTGCAGCAAGCAAAGCTAGCAGAATATTAGCATGCATTAAAAAGGGAATTTACTCCAGAGATAAAACTATAATCCTATCACTTTATAAAATTCTGGGGTGGCCACATCTGGAGTATTCCGTCCAGTTCTGTTCACCAATTCTCACAAAGGATGTACTGAGAAGGGCAAAATAATTAATAAGGGGACTGGAGGACCTCAGTTAAGGGTAATGACTACAAGCAGGGCTTGAGTCCTGCAGGAACACATGGAAATGGAGCTCCTGCACTTTTTCCACAGCAGGAACTCCGTTCCCGTTAGCTGCCACGTCCCGCGGGACTGGCAGTGGCTTACCGGGGGGGGGGGAGGTAGAGCGGGCAGGGACTTCCAATCCTGTCCACTAATAAGCTAATCCCACGCTGCTCTTTAGAAGAAAAACTTTTCTGGGTCCCCTGTGTTCAGCTGGCGCCAGGGGACAGAAAGCGGACTATTTTCTTTTTTTCGGCTTTAGGCGGATTAATCAGCCGCATTGATCCTGGTCGGCTCCAGTGTACTGATATAGCACAGTCCGGCTTTCACTGTGTAGCGCGCTGCAGCAAATTAATCCGCCTAAAGCCAAAAAAGAAGAAAAGTCTGCTTTTTGTCCCCCAGTGCCAGCTGAACACAGGGGACTCAGAAAAGTTTTTCTTCCTAAAGAGCTGCACAGCGAGGGATTAGCTTATTAGTGGACAGGCTGCCACAGCAATCCAGGGAAGAATCAATGCCAGGCATTTGTTCAGCCTGCATTACCTGACAAACTGATGGCCACAATTTTTAAATTTCATTATCACAAATAGTATAAAACTCTGTCCAGGATGTCCCTGGTCGCCTTGAACAGAGCTGTAACCATCCTCTTGAACCTTCTTCCTAAAATTAGCCTGTGTTTTTCCATTCAGGACAAAGTAACATTAATTTTAAAGCCTATGTATTGGATAGGACATTCTACTTATTACACTGATTTAAACAACATCAGGTGATGCCTGTAAACCAGCCCTTTCCATCAATGGATGAACCTTTTAGCATTTGGATTTTTGGACTGGTAATGTGGAGACTATTATCAGGACTAGAGTTGAGCGAACTTCTGGAAGTCCGGGTTTTGCTGGTTCGGCCGAACTTCGGGACAAAGTCCGGGTTCGGGTCCGGACAAAACCCGAACTTTGTCCCGGACCCCGAACCCCATTGAAATCTATGGGGACCCGAACTTTTAGGCACAAAAATGGCTTTAAAAAAGTCCTGGAAAGTCCTAGAGGTCTGCAAAAGGAAGGAAATGGGGGTAAGGGTGGGACAAGTGCCCTACAAAGAAATGGGGACAGGGAAATGACTAAAAGCATTTAAAAAAAATAATTTCATAAAAAAAATCAAAAATGGAGGTGGGTGTGGACTATCTTCAAACTCTGTCTGAAAAGTATTAATTAACGGTAGAAGCCATATAACTGTTCTAAAATCATCTTCAAACTGTGTCAAAAAAGTATAAATAAGCCGGGAGAACCCATATCACTGTTCTGCAAACATCTGGAAACTGTGTGTAACACTTTAACTAAAACCGGGACAAACCATACTACTGTTCTGCAAACATCTGGAAACTGTGTGTGACACTTTAACTAAAACCGGGACAAACTGAACTACTGTTCTGCAAGCATCTAGAAACTGTGTGTAACACTTTAACTAAAACCGGGACAAACTGTTCTGCAAACATCTGGAAACTGTGTGTGACACTTTAAAACCGGGACAAACTGTTCTGCAAACATCTGGAAACTGTGTGTAACACTTTAAAACCGGGACAAACTGAACTACTGTTCTGCAAACATCTGGAAACTGTGTGTGACACTTTAAAACCGGGACAAACTGAACTACTGTTCTGCAAACATCTGGAAACTGTGTGTGAAACTACAGCATAGAGAAGAACAGGGATATGGTTTCGCTCTGCTATAGGTTCACATAGAGTTTTTAGAACAGTGATATCACTGTTCTAAAATCATCTAAAAACTCTATGTGAAACTATAGCAGAGCGAAACCATATCCCTGTTCTTCTCTATGCTGTAGTTTCACACACAGTTTCCAGATGTTTGCAGAACAGTTTGTCCTGGTTTTAGTTAGTGTCACACACCGTTTCCAGATGTTTGCAGAACAGTGATATGGGTTCGCCCGGTTTTTGTTAAAGTGTTACACAGTTTCCAGATGTTTCCAGAACAGTTTGTCCCGGTTTTAGTTAGTGTCACACACAGTTTCCAGATGTTTGCAGAACAGTAGTTCAGTTTGTCCCGGTTTTAGTTAAAGTGTTACACACAGTTTCCAGATGTTTGCAGAACAGTGATATGGGTTCTCCCGGCTTATTTATACTTTTTTGACACTGTTTGAAGATGATTTTACAACAGTTATATGGCTTCTACCGTTAATTAATACTTTTCAGACACAGTTTGAAGATGGTCCACATCCACCTCCATTTTTGATTTTTTTATGAAATTATTTTTTTAAAAATGCTCTTAGTTACTTTCCTGTCCCCATTTCTTTGTAGGGCACTTGTCCCACCCTTACCCCCATTTTCCTTCCTTTTGTAGATGTCACGATCCTGGTGGTGGAGTCTGTCTTAGCAGGGAACAACCACTCTTACACACCTGATTCTGGGACCCCTGGTAGTGTAGACAGGAAGTCCCAGAGTGCAGGATGGCACGAGGGCTGGATGTTCACTGGTGGTGATGTTAGGCTCCAGAAGGTCGTGCAGACAGAAGAGTGGTCGTGCAGGCTGGGTCGGCAACTGGCGGATCAGAGAGGCACAGAAGGGGCAGGCAGAAGAATAGTCAAAGTCCAAGCAGAGTTCGTTCACAGGCTGGCGGCAAGGTACAGAAGGGTCGGACAAGCGGATGGTCGTAGATGGCCGGGGTCGGTGCAAGCAGATAGGAAGCAGGTCAGAGCAAGCCGGGTCGGTACACAGGAACAACACAGGAAGCAGGTTTCAGGTAGGAGAGCTGAAGCTCACAGGTACTCAGACGCTGTAGAACGGACAGCACCTGCTGACAGGTGCAGGGAGCTTAAATAGAGCTATTTGGTGAACTGCAAAACTCGGCAAAAAAGTCCAGAACATGGCCTGACTTCACCAGGCAAATCTTTTCTTTCCTAACAGTAGACCTCTAGGACTTTCCTGGACTTTTTTACAGCAATTTTCAGAACTTTTGGTAAAATTACCAGTCCGGTTCGCTCAACACTAGTTACCACGCCTCCTGACGACATCTAGATAACAAAACGCGAAAGGGCAGGCATCTGCTGTGAACTGGACTGCGTGTGGTGTGAACTGGACAACACGTGGTGTGGACTGGACTGCACGTGGTGTGAACTGGACTGCATGTGGTGTGAACTGGACTGCATGTGGTGTGAACTGGTCTGCACGTGGTGTGGACTGGACTGCACGTGGTGTGAACTGGTCTGCACGTGGTGTGAACTGGTCTGCACGTGGTGTGGACTGGACTGCACGTGGTGTGAACTGGACTACACATGGTGTGAACTGGACTGTATGTGGTGTGAACTGGACTGCATGTGGTGTGGACTGGACTGCACGTGGTGTGAACTGGACTGCATGTGGTGTGAATTGGCCCTCAGTGCTTTCCAGTTCCAGAAAGAAGAGTAGAATATGCTGCATTTTTTTCTGCACTTGACTGTACTGGAATGCAGTGAAAAACATTAAAAACA
>BLSH010327817.1:1309547-1339296 GCA_018402905.1 Glandirana rugosa | reverse complement strand
TCTTATCGTCTTGTGTCCGAGTTCCTATCGCTAGGTAATTGTCGTGGTCCAATTGATTCGTACAATCGCCTAAGTCTTTCGTCCCCAGTTTTTAGTACGATGGTATAGTAGAGGAAGTCTCAGGTAGAGACTAAATGTACACCGATGTCGACGAAGACGTGTAAGTCGACCTTTACAGATCCTCACATGGGATAGGGAAAACCTACTCAACCATGTCCTCTTCCAAGTCAGTCGACTGTCTTGAGGATTCCTATCGTAAAGTCAAGACCAACTACGTCATGTGTGTACGGATTTGGACGTAGATGTTAGAGACTTCAATGGTCGGACCTTCGTTGTCCGTGCGATCGTTCGGGTTCCGTCCGGACCCGGACTTTGTCCCGAAGTTCGGACGGACCAGCAGAACCCGAACTTCCAGGTGTTCGCTCAACTCTAGTTGTGTGTTGAGTGTGCTGGAAAATTTAAATGGGTTGGGACTTGTGACCGAATCCAGGCTGGTAACTTCAGAGATTGTAGATGCAGGTTTAGGCATGTGTGTACTGCATCAACCAGAACTGAAATGCTATCCTTAGGAGTTCTGTCAGCTGACTGAACCTTCTCCTGTACCAACTCATCCAAAAGGGATAGGGTACACTCCTAGACATTTCCAGCTGAATGTGCAGAAGCAGCTGTAGCCACATGTAAATCAGAGATGGACTCTGAAGGAGATGATATGGTAGCATGATTTTTGACCCCTGCTTTCTGAATCCGCTAACATGCTTAGTTAACCTGGTGCTGTTAATGGATCGCTATCCTTGAGCCTGTGTTCTGCTATTCTAATAATATGTAAAATGAGTGGGGTTCCCACTTTAAGTGAAACAATAAAAATGTATTTAAATATAGTGCCTGGGGGGTTCCCTTAGTCTGCCTGTAAAGTGGCGCATCTGTAGCATATATATATATATATATATATAGAACATGCTGCACCAAAAATTACATTTCTAAAGAAAAAAAATGTATGAAATGACGTTTACAATACCGTTGCTGGCAATAGAAACATGTTTAAAAGAAAAAAAAAAAAAGAGTGGCCGCCCCCCCCCCCCAGTCCATACCAGACCCTTCGGGTCTAGTATGGATTTTAAGGGGAACCCTATGCCAAAAAAAATGGCGTGGGGGCCCACCAAAATCCATAACAGACCCTTATCTGAGCATGGAGCCTGGCAGGTCAGGAAGGGGGCGCGCGCGAACGAGTGCCCCCCTGAACCGTACCAGACCACATGACCTCAACATGGGGACAAGGGCCTCATCTCCACAGCTGTGGGCGGTGGTTGTGGTGGTCTGTGGGCATATCGGAATCTGGAAGCCCCCTTTTAAGGGGGTCCCAGATCTCAGCCCTCCCCATGTGAATAAATATGGGGGTAAATACTTTACCTGCCGCACCCGAAAAAGAAATAAAAGAAAAACACGCTCTCGCTGACACGAGGGCTGGCTGCCTGTTTGACATTTCTTATATAGGTAAGGGATGGGGCCACCTGGCTACATCACCTGGTTGCACCGCCCCCTCTTCTGCCATCACTGTCTGATGCGGGTGGTGTGATTGACAAAAGATTTACATAGGGACACTGTTTTTTACATTTTTAATAAAGGACTTGTCAAAACGGTCTCTTTGTTTTATTACTTTTTGACACCTTTTTTTGGTGAATGGGTAGGGGTACTATGTGCCCGATCCTCATTCACATAGGGGGGCTTCCAGATTCTGATAAGCCTGCTGCCCACAGACTCCCACAACCAGTGGCCACGGTTGTGGGGATAAGGCCCTTGTCATAATCAACTTGGCACCCACCACTCCATGTTGAGGGCATGTGGCCTGGTATGGTTCAAGAGGGGGAGGGTGCTCGCTCACCCCCCCCCCCCATTTCCTGACCTGCCCGGCTGCATGCTCGGGCAAGGGTCTGTTATGGATTTTGGGGGGACCACACAGCATTTTTTAAAATTTTGGTGTGGGGACTGGTATGAACTGGGGGGGACCCCCACGCCTGTTTTTAAACCATTTTTCTACTGCCAGGCAATGTTGGCATTCTTTTCTTTAGATTCATCTGTCAGTGGGGAAGCCAGCTGACAAATGATGAGTCATGGTTGTTAAGGACGCGGACGGCTTCCCGGCCCGCTGCTCAACAACCAGCTATTCTTTACACAGAATTAGAATTGGTTGAATATTTTTCGACTGTCCCGAATTCAAATTGTTCTGAAAAGTTGGAATTCGTTGGAAAACGAATGAACTAAACACAATTTAATGGATTTCAACGAAATTCGTTACTATTTCATTCGGAGATCGGATATATCCAAATTTCTGAATAACCAAAATTTCATCCGAATTTGTATTCAAACCCAAACTAATTGCACATGTTAATTTCAACAAGTCTGATTTCCAGTGTTCACTTAACTCTAAATACTTGGGTCTGGTTCTGGACACATTCCAGGCAGAGATCTTTCTCACAGAACATGCTAAAGAATTCGAATCCAAGCGCCATCACAAAATGAGATCCCCCACCATTCGCTGAATTCCATTCCATTCGCCAACTCAACATTTTATTGAGCTGCAAAAAGCAGGCTTCTTCTCTTGATTTACTCATGCTCTTGTCCAGCCAAGTAAAAAATTACCCAGCTCGAATAGTGGGGAAGTTTTTCCTTTCCTATCACTGGAATGTTGTCAAAACAGATGCAAGTCAGGAGTGTTCCTGTACCTAACAGTCAAAGGAGCATGGTCATGGGGGGTAACCAAGCTCCCTATCAACATCTTGGGGCTTAGAGCAGTCCGGTTGGCCCTGCGGCACTGAACCCCCTTTCTGAAACGACACCCAATCGGCGTGCATCCTTGATTCTGGCATAAGCTGTTGCCTGGTCGCCCTCTCGGTTTGTGATCTCTGCAGTCTACATCCCAAGAAAGGGCGACCAGGAAACAGATTATACCAGAATCAAGGATCCTCTAGTTTAAGCCTGAAATGCCATAATTCCCTTGTCCCCAGTAGACCCGCCATAAGGAACATTGCCTTGGGCACCGCCTCAGTCCGCCTATCGGCCGGGTCCTTAAAGGATGGAGAGCCCTCCATCGGAATAGTGGTTGCCTTGTTCAGGGGGGTCACCGGCAGGTCCACCGCAGGAGACATCCACTTCTGTAACAGGGTATCCTCAAAGGGATAGCGCACAGAAAAGCGCTTGGGCATGACGAAAGAACTCTGAGGTCGTTGCCATTCCTTATAGACAAACTGATCAAAATACGGCAAATAAGGGAATACCTTAGGAGCCCGGGCCGACTTGTGTGACCCAAAGTGTACACCACCTCCTGCGCTGCCACTGCCGGGCCCAGTCTCAGCGTCTCACGGACTGCTGAGACCAATGAGCCCACCAGAGCCCTTTCACGCACCACGGTGGCCCCGGAGGACTCCTCTTCATCGGAGGGGTCCCTGAGCTCGCCCTCCAACAGCTCCAGGGGGGTCCCCGTCACCGCGGAGCCCCCCTCCAGCTCAGAGTCTTCCCTGCCCCACGGTCACGGATTGGCTCCACCCGGGAGAATAATTCCTCCAGGATCGCAGTTAACTTATCAAGAGGGACCACAGGTCCCAGTGCGTCCAGAGACCTCTGATGGGGAAGCACCCACTTCAGCCGCCATTGTGCCGTGGCTCAGAGACACCTGCAAGGCCTGAGAACCAGACCAGGCGCCCCCCACCACCCCCACAAGTTGCCATCACACAGGGTCCCAGAGGCACCCAGGAGGACTCACCCCTACCAACTCCGGGAGGTGCTGCTGCTACCACTGCTGCTGCCCGTGTGTCACCCTGCTGCTGCTCGGTGTGCCCCACGTGTAGGAAGTGCTCCAGACGGAGAACGGCGCCAAGACACCTCAGGACTGCCCATCTAGCCAGCCAACCAGATGCCAGCACATGGCGGACCATGCAAACCTGGCCACCGTGTGCAGTAGAGGCTGAAGTATGTGGTCGGCCACCGCGGCTACAGCACATGGCCGGCCACAAGAAAATGGCGGCCGGACCACTGTAAAATGGTGTTGGCTGCCGCACCATGTGGGAAAGAAAAAACACAGGCAGCCAGAGGGGAGGGAGACAGCGCAGCCCCGGAGATACTGAGGGGGGGGGAGAGGAGATGGGTTAGAAGAATGAGCCCACCTACACCCCATGGGGGTACCACCCGCCTGCCCCCCCACACCCTGGGGGAGGAGTATACTCGCCAGTCCTGACGGGCGTAGCGGGTCACCTCCCGAGACAGACCTGCCACCCCACCATTTCGAGGGGAGCTGCTGGCCGTGCGACACCCATGACGCGAGCCCTAGGACCCGGTCCTAGGTGCGCTGGCGGGACGTTTAACCTGCCGGCCGCCCTGCATGGAACGGGGCCTGACCCCACGTGCAGCTAAAGGTTGGCTCGCGTCCATTGGCGCGCTGGGGAGACTACCTGGATCTAGGATATCCAGCCTGTCGCCCAGCTGGCTACTTGATTGCATTCTTCATCAGAAGTCTTGAGAAAAGAAAAAAAACAGGGAACCGCAGGTCCCAGCAGGGAGCCAGGTCCTACTCCTTGCACTAGGCAGAAAAAACTGAGTTGCTTAGCAGGGTGGAGGGGTTATACCAAGTGAGGACTGCCCCCTGGGAGGGGCTGTGTCTGCTTTTAGCTGAACTACGTTCTGCCTAGTCCACTCCTAGTGAAAGGTGGATAACCCACATGTCACGAATAAGATGCTGCGTCTGTCAATGAACGAAAGAGAAAAGGGGGATTTTGGCTTACGTGTAAATTCCATATCTTGGGTACAGTACAGGACAGAGGCCATCCTTCCTTCTATTCCTTGGTTTACTCTGCATTGCTTTCAACAAAACTGAGGACTCTAAGTGGTGTAGGGTTATAGTGGAGGCACCAAAGGGGAGTGTCCAATCATCTCAAGGTACATGCCTATAACTATGGTGTATGATCACTCTGCCTGTGTCCTATACTGTACTCCAAGATATGGAACTTCCTCTTTTTTTCTGTACAACTGTAAATGATTATTGGCATCTGGTTACTATGGGTTACCAAACATGAGTGCTCATTCACATTTATGTAAATAATTTAGTAAGATGAAGAGGAACTAACGTATATAGATCATTTACTATGGTTGTAGCAAACATTTTTTTTTAAATCCCCATGTGCAGTCTGCATTTCATGTACATAGCCTATAGCCAACTGTGATTCACGAAGATTTTCTTCATTGTACTTCGCTAGTGCTATACAACAAGTAGGTCACTATAACCAGATAGCTAATCCACAAATTGCCTTGTACGTGAAAGTCCATTAAAGCGATGTTGTTAGAAAGGATTACAGTATACACAAAGAAAGTAGTAAGAATAGTTTTTATTGTATTAATAAATAGGATGTTTTCTTTTGCAGCCCTTAACAAGTGGGCAGAACAGGCATGAAATGACAGAACATGCTGAGATCTCCACAAATTGGTTAGATACACATGCAGGTCACTGAACAGCCCATGTGAGAGAATCCTTAGAGTTCTTTTTATGGCAGTGCAGGCACATCATTACCTGACCAGCTGCTGGGCCTGGAGAGCTCATTGTGGGCTCAGGGGGTGACACATGCCAGGAATCATGTATAAAAAAAGATAATTTAAAGAACTCCACCTAGCATGGTATAGAAGTAAAATGGCACAGGTAATATTACCTATAATCATTCTTTAAAGTGAAAAAAGTGAAATTTAATTTTTTGTGGCTGCATCTGGGCACTCTTCAGTGTAATATACATGAAGTTGCATAGGTCTGACCTAGGGAAAACCTTGTTTCCATGATGTGATGAGAACACCCTCTGCTTTGACCCTTTTAAAAAGTGCTCCCATTTAGTAAGACTGCATGGAGGGTTGAGCACAGACCATAACTTGTGTGGTGCCAAGTATGAGTTTCCAAAAGCCTCAACGATATTTACTTAGACAAAAAGAAATTCTAGGAAGAATGTAAAGAAGTATTGAGTATGGTAAGAGAATACATATTAAAACAAATAGGAACAACAAAATAGTGACTGGTTTCTGCATCTGCAAGAGCATAATCCTTCCCAGTCACCCGGTGTTTGTCTGTAGAGGGCAGAGAAGTTACTTTTCTATATTTGCAGCAAAAGTTTGCCCTGAGAATTCAGCAACAATCTAAGGGTACAGGCAATCCCTGGGGCCCACTCATTGTTTAAAAATATTACTCATAATGTTCATGCATCAGTAATTTCTGGAAAAATGGCAGAGATAGGTCATGTAAGAATGTCTTACTGCTAGACAAAAGTGGCAGTTTCCACAAACCTGAAGGCTGACATAGCCATATATACATGGGAACATGCATACAACTTTTCAGTGATCACTCACTTTAGTTTATGTTGGACACCTATAAGCTGAACTACCCACTAATTTCTTATATTTGCTAGGTAGATAGAACTCCCCGAAGTAGTTTTTCTCCACCTCAATTTATTTAGCCATTAAGAAATTGCCACTCTCTTGTCGCTAGATTGCCTATTAGTTTGTAATGCAGAAAACTGCAAAAGGAGCTAGGCACTGAGATTAGTGGCCTTAGTTTTGGGGCACATCTAGACTCTTTAAAAGTGAGAGATTGCCACTAAACTCCCTAAGGCTTATTTCATGCAAGATTGGATTCTGAAGTGCATGCATTTCCAGTGGGACCAGACATTTAAATGTGACAGTGGGACAGAAAAGGTCAAGGGGTCTGCAATGTGTGGTGTGGGCAATGTAAGAGTGTGAATAAGAACTTAGAAAATAAATGGTTGTGATTCACGTTGAGCAGCCATGCAATGCTAAATGCCAGTTTTGAGTAACTCGGCAAAAAGGCAATGTGGTAAAATGCAGTAATCCATAGCAAATAATCAGAGTTTGACAATAATAGAATTCTACTACAAAAAATTCAATCCTGATGCTATGGTTTATTACTAACCTTGAGGTGCCTTATGCCAATGTGACTGAATACAAATCATTTGTGGTATCAGACTGAGATGTTACAGGCAGCTCATTGATTAAAATACATTTGAAAACGTGTATGGGTTTTAAAATACTGTGGGAATGTTTGTGTTGCCATGCATTTCATGATATCACATTTGTTATAATGGATACCTGAGGCCACATTTTGCATTAAGGAAAATGTTTTTATATCTTCTTTATTCAAAAGCACTGTTGTAGGTTTCAGTATGCATTTGTCAGTGTAACTGCAACATGCAGCATTTAGAATACATACAATTGCAAAAAAGTATATACTTTACTTGTGAACATTCTCCATACCAAAAATTAGCCACTTTCTCTTTGGTTGTATTTTGTCTCCATTAAAAACATGCTAAGGCGCAGGCAAAGCAGTATGTATTGGCCCAAACAGGCTTTCTGACTTCATGTCATAAATAACCCTTCATTTTTTTTATCGATTACAAGCATTAATATTTATAACAAGTGCAAACAAGATACAGTAGAGGTATCAGACAAAACCATTCAAGGAAAGTATCACCATGGAGGGTGCCTAGTGGATTAGGGATATTGTCATTATGCAGTATATAAAGGAAAGTATCACAATAAAAGGTGTTCTAGTAGATAGAGGAAAGGAGAAAAGTAATTCCCACAGAGGTTGCCCAGTGAATAGAGGAAAGGAGGGAAGTAACAACATGAAAGGCGCCTAGTGGAAAGTAATACCATGGACAGTGCCTAGTGGATTGAGGAAGGACTACCATGAAAAGCTACCTAGAAAATGGAGGAAATAACACCATGGAAAATTATACCATAAAAAGTGCTTAGTGGACGGAGGAAAAACACATCCTAGTAGACAGAGGAAAGAGGAGCGGTTCTATGTATTCTATGTTTGAATTCATGTAGGCTGTATCTAGTTAGTACTGTGTCACTATTATAGACAAAATGTTTAGCTAATTAGTTAACATTTTTTTTTGCTTTTTAAAAAAAACACATAATGCTATCCAGATGAGCTCACCTAATTGAAATCATACATTCACTGCACTGCAAAGGAAAATTTTAGCCTGAAATTACATTTGTAAATGTTAGCGTTCACCTTCTGCCTTCTGTTAGTAAACAGCATGGCAGTGAATGATAAAGGCAAAAGGTCTTTCTTCAACTGGTAATAATTCTGAAAATGGGTAATAATAGCAATAGTAATCTGCAGCCAACCCTTTCTCATAATTCTCATTTCTCTCTGTAATTGGCAAGCCATTTTATCTTTGGTGAGATGCTATCCAAGGGTGCTTCATGTCTACAGGGATGCTGGGGAATGGAAACTAGGGAGATCTGTACACTTGGCATTCATTTTCTTCAGATGTAGAATGGTATGGCCTATATCAATTACAGAACAGAACACAAGCAGGTAAAGATTTACAATTACATTGGCTAAAAATGCACGACTTATGTAAATATGATCTAAAGAGGATAGTTTTTTTTTTCTCCTTAAATAAAATTGATATTTCACATGAAGCCACTATAAAAAGATGTTGTCCACTTAATGAGCCTTTTGATTTTACTTTGTAGGAAAATGGTGTGGAGGCATTGAGACCAATAAGATGGGAACAGACATTTTGCTAGTGCAGGTAAGAAAATGAACGTAATGATTTGTTAATGTAGGCGGTATTCTCAGTAATATGCAGGTTATCCACAAACGTCCATTCTTGTTGCAGTAATTTTAAACAATAGACAGCACAGAGAACTGATGTGCAAAGTTCAGAAGCCCAAACAAGTGTTCATTTACTGCAGTTGGATGAGCGATGGGTTGTCTGGTTCACCACGCTTTGTAATGAAACTCAAAAGCCTTGCTCTGTTTTTTGAAACCCTTGTTCCATTAGAACACATTATATAGAAAATAGGAGTGCAAATGCAGCACAGAAATATTAGATGGTATTTGATCAGCCAGTAAATACTCAAGGATATTTTGTGTTGTATGCTATTAAGACATGTATTATAGGATTAAGGCTATTCAAGGCAAATAAAAGAAATTGTTTTTACCCCAACTCGTTACAAAGTATTACAGGCAATGCTTCTGTAATTAATTCCCTTAAAGAAAGTCTTGTATAGCAAAAGTATTATGTGGAAAATTGTGTATCTGAATCTGTTTTGGGTGGTAAAAAATGCAACAAGTCCTTATGACCACAAATTATTAAGGTATATCTAAAGCAAAAAAACAAAACTGTGATATATTGCAGATTACCAGTTCTTAGAAAGTGGTGGCTGTATTTGTTTTGTTCCAGGCTAAGAACATTTTCAACAAGTACGGAAGATGATCTTGCTAGGAATGCAATATCTTTGTCACTTCCTATTCCACTTCCCTCTTCCTTTTGTAAACTACTAGTCCCCAAACCAACACGTAATAGGGAGGAAGACAGGAAAACATGCCTGACGTTTAGGCTGGATGACAACCGTTGATACAATGAAGGTGAAAACATAGCCAGCCAGGTCCAGAAAGTGTGTTACTAGCAGGATCACTAGTTAAAAATAAGGGGAAAAAAGACTGAAAAAATGCATCTGCTACATCTAACAATTGGAGTTTTCACCCTTGGATGATTTTACAAGACATTTCTAGAAAAACTGGTGCATGTGCAGCCAATGCCGATTCTACACAGAACAGGTAGAACTGCAGTTTGTTTTTTTAGGTTTCCTTTTATTTCCTGTCTTGGTGACAGAATTTCTTTTTGGAACACATATCACGGTAAGAGTCAATGGAGGCCTTCAGCGATCCTACTAATAAAAATAAAACTTTTGTAAATACCATAAAATCTATTTCTTTGAATCCATGAGGGGGGAAAACTCACCCCATTCACCTTAACAAAATGGTGGGTCATGAGAGTAACTTCTTGGTCCACAGGGACTGCCCAAATGTCTCTGCTCTTGTCCAGGTTCCCAGATACTGGAGGGAAAACTGCAGAAGACTAATAGTCAGTGAGAGGACATACAAAAAAGACAGGAGGATACTCCTTCAAAACCTTATAAGCCCCTAAAGCGAAAGGAAAGGAAAATCCTTGACAAAAAGTGAAAGTGGGCACTGACTGATTGGATGTAGACTTTCTTAGCAAAGATTTGCAATGGATAAACTCACCAATTGGTGAGCACTATTCTCAAATGCTAGACACTGGAAGCGTCCTATCTGATTGAAGCCTACCGATGTGAGACCCCTTTGAAAGGTTCTGAGTACAAGGGTCTAGTAAACTGACTCTTTAAGGAAGGTTGTCTAAGCGAACCACAATGAGGGTGCTAGGAAAAGGCATTAGGGTGGATGTAAGGTCCAGAGTCCAAAGAAATATCAGGGACCTCTGTAGGACACTAAGAGGTCAGGTCCATGTTATAAGATGGCGCAGTAACTTGCCCCGAACCACCTAGAGAGTCAGAGGGTCCCCCTAAAAAGGGGAATAATGAGAGGTACCAACTAAAATGAAGGGTGGAGCAGCAATTCTCTTAAGGTGAATACATTCCTGAGGCCAAGTTCCTGCTTGAAACAGGGGGCCCAGGGAGCCTGAAAAGACCCAGGAAACCACATTCCTGAGGGCAGTGGCACACAGAGGGAAAGGAGGGGCAACCAAAGGAGATGCCACACACAGAGGGTTAGCAGTGGGCTAAAAGGGGTGTTCTGAGCACCCAAATGCTGGGAAGATGCACCAGATCCTACAGCCTCCCATTTGTAGAAGGAGAGCACCATTATGCAGAATGATTGTCAGAGGAGAAATGTAACCTCTGGCCCTACATCTTGGATGGGAGGTAGGCTCAGAAGGACTATGAATACTTACTGTCAAAGTTGAAGAAGGAAAAGGGTGGAATTCCTTTGACCCTTCTGTAGATCCCCTGAATTAAGGCAGCTTTGAAGCTTGTAACAGGTCAACACAACTAAAGCCAAGGCTTCAGACATTTGTTTCCGTTGATTGACAAACCAATGGCTATAGCAAGGCTATGCAAAAAAAGAGTCTCCTGCAAAATGGCCACCGGAATCACAGACAAAGTGGCTGCCAAATACATGTCCGTTGGCCGCCAACAGACTTTCCAAAACCCCAGAGGGAGAATAGTGCCCACAGAACCCCACAATGCAGCCATCAAACCCCCTCCCCTGCAGGACCGATCACCCCAGGGAAGTATCTGTGTCCCACACCGTGTCCAGGGAGGGGGCATCTACTTACCAATCCAGCAGAGCATGTGGGTAAGACTCTCATTAAGGGGGGCTGTCAGCCAAGGTAATACTGTAATATGGACTCTGGTGCTCAGTCATACTGGTTCCCACAAGACGTTTAACTCGCTGGCTGTCCTGGTCCAGGATGGGGCTTTTCACAGCTGACCCAGTATGTAGCTAAGGGCTTGCATGTGCTTGTTGGCCAGACTGGAGTGAGCATTCAATCTAGATGATCCAGCCTGTTGCCCAGCCTGGCTGTTGATAGGTCTCCTCAGAAAACAAGGAAGAAAAAACTCTTGTTGAACCACAGGTCCCAGGTCCTTACTCCTGAACAGCAGGCAGAAATAACTGGCTTGCCTATACCAGAGAAGGGGTTTTATGCCTAGAGAGAACCAGCCATAGGAAGTGCCATGTTTTTGCTGCCAAGTGTCCTATTCCTGAAGGTGGCACTATAAAGCCCTGTTTGGTCAAGACTAGAAGCTGTGTCCATCAATGAACGTAGAAGAAATGTAACTACATTTCTGTTAATGGGTTTTATTAGTGTACTGTTGATTCTGTTAATATACTGTGTACATAACAGCTGATGCAATCATCAGTGTCAAACTCATCATTGCTATGTATAGTATTTCAGGAAGGGGAATGCATAATTTACTTATGGTTTCCCGGAAAGTAGCACAGTCATTGTGAATAATAATCTTCTACTAATCTTTTAAAAACTCCAGTTAGCGGGACAGCCTCTTCTTGCATGATTGTCAAGCTGATTTCTTTTTTTTTTTGTGTTTACGATTATAGTATATTAATGTCTATATTTCAGATAGTGAGAGAGTGATCTGTGCTATAATCACATACAGTATAATCATAAATAGCAAGTGCTTACTTAGTCTTACTCCAGGTTTGCTATCACTTTAGTTTGTTTGGGGGCAAGCTGGCCCAGACATACTATCTCCTTTACTAATTGTGGCAGCCACTGTCAGCACTGCATAAATAAACTGTATGTAGCATCAAAGAATAACATGTTTATTTACATATGTATTACCAGTTGGCGGTACCTTCTATCCAGTGATCACTCTCATAAAGGAAATGAAAAGAAATCTCCCCAATGAGGACTCAAACAGCAGTTTTGACCCTGCCCCATTCTTAGCCCACATGTTTAGCCTGGCGTTGAAGTTTAAAGTGGAAGTAAACTTCTCAGACTCAAAGGAGCTTTTACCATACTGTGCATAATATCCCCCCTCCAGTGTTACAAACATCTATGCATTTTCACCCAGTGCCTTGCTTTGATCTTTAACGCATCTTTTTCTATATTTAAGAGTCTTCAGCAATACTCATTGGCCCAGGCAAGGATGAAATGTCTCCTGCACATATGGGCCAGAGTTCATCCCATATTACAGATAGGACAATGGGATTGTACAGTCAGTTGCATTTACATGTCTATCAGTGTATAAAACAAAACTGCTAACAAGCAGTGGGGAAACGATTTTATGGCAGAAGACACATGCAAAGTTTCTTCTACCATAAATATCTAACTGCTAGCAGTTTTTTACAATGCAAGTATAGCTCCACTATAATAAATACATAATTATAGCTGCACCCCAGACCATGCACAATAAGTATATACAGATTCTTAAGAAACAGTAAATGCATTTTAAAAGCTCTCCTTGCCCTCAGTGTCTATAAACATTTTAGAGAAACAACGCTGGCACTTTTTCTTTCTATAGGAGTAAATAGCTGCCCTCGAATGTAAGCAGCCAGATGTTTCTAAGGTCTGTTCCCATCTGTGAGCAACGCTAATCATACAGCCACTGGTGTGCATTATAAGATATAGTGCTGATGCATCAAGCCCCATACATCTCATTGTTTATTCTTTTTATCTAGAGTATTTTAAATGTTACGAGCGACATTTCAATAGAGTATAGTTCTATTCACTGCAGCAGTGTTGTAATGCGGTGGTTCATGTTGCAACCCATTTTGCATAAAAAAAAAAAAAGTACTAGATGCACTTTTTATTTCAGTGCACACCACAACAATGCTTTGATGTAAACTGACAACATGAAAAACAAGGCATTTTGACTTGTGTATGCATCAGGGCTGCACTTGGATTAAAGGCCAGCAAAGCCCCAATGCATCGGGTGCGAGCGGGCCCTTTTAAAACCAACTGAAACATGAGTTCAAAGTCTTTGTGATCTTTAACAAGCTTAGAAAATGCATAACGTCACTATTACAAGAATAAAAATAAATAAAAAGATTGTTAAACCCTTCCAATGGATCCTGTGAACATACCACTGTTTCCACTGTGGTGTATAGCTAGCCAACAACACTGATCATTGGAGATTGATTTCGGAGTGACAGCTCTGGAGGATAAGGGGTGTGACAGGCAGTGCGCACATCCCTCCTCTTTTTGGTTTACACAGAGTCCAAACCTGCAGCCTGCTTATCAGGGGAACTGAGAGTGTGGGACCTGACAGCATGTGTTGTGCATTTTCTGGTACCAAAGTATTTTATTGGCAAATGGAACAGATAATACAGCATAGATAGTCCCAGGAATATAAAGATGAACATTACAACATATGGAAATGTTAAAGCCATGCTCACGCAGAAGCAATAAGCCAGAGGAAACCTACAATTATTAAATGATAGACAAGTTATTAAGTGTATCAGTTATCTCCACAGAGCAAATTTTATGTAAAGATAAAGGAGTAGGAAGAAGAGAAAAAGACCACACTAGATTTGAAAGGCATACAAGGTTGTCCCTCATCCATGTATTGCGTATATTTAATGGGATGGGAAGCCCAAGAAGAGAGGAAAAATCCTCTCCACTCCTGCTTGGGGAAAAAAAAAAAAAAACCTACAATGTACTGCATACACATTGTACAGACAGCTGTGCATTTTTATTCACAAAAACACAGGCTGACAACAGCATGAGCCAGGTACTAGGCTGCCTCTGACAAGTGTAGTAGTACCATTGCTATTGTCAGCTTGTATTCTTGTAGATGAAAGCCC
This sequence comes from Glandirana rugosa, assembly GCA_018402905.1. Lineage (NCBI taxonomy): Eukaryota > Metazoa > Chordata > Amphibia > Anura > Ranidae > Glandirana > Glandirana rugosa. The sequence goes on along the minus strand of BLSH010327817.1, from coordinate 1,325,147 downwards.
ATTCCTACAGCTGTAATCATTCAACACACAAGCTGACAGCTTACACTTTCTCTGTGCCCTGAATAGCAGGCTGCAGGTCCAGACTCTGTGTAAACTAAACAGGAGAGATGAGGAGACGTGCAGGGCTCAGTGCTGGCTGTAACTCCTTCAATGGAAATGCCCATATTTTAAGCTTGAAGAAGGAGTGGGTGGAGCTATATCAGCAGACAGAAAACAAATTTTATTCACAGGGTAACTCCACTTTCGCGGGGAAAAAAAACAGCAAATAAAGAAAAAATAATATAGCGTGTACAATTGTGATACAAGTCATATTGTAATTGAACATAAAAAAAATACCTTTCCTTTTCAATCTGCAGCTGCTGTAATTTTCTGAGAATGCAATGAAATATGGCTACCTGGAGTTGTTCTGTACACAGTGTGTACTGACCACTCCCCAGAAACATCATTTCCTGCTTGTGTGATTGGCTCACCGATTTTCCCAGAAGTCTGCCTAAGATACAAGTCAGATTTCAGGCATCCCCTGCAACAAAAATGTAATTTTTGGAGAAATATTTTTAATAGAAGCACATCTAAAGAGATGCAGGCCAGGCAGATTTCCTCATTAGTGCCCAGCAGCTGCACACCTAACGAAGAATTATGAAACCACTCCCATTAGACCCACTCAGAACAGAGGCACAGAGAAACACAGTGGGATTTCTTCAGAACAAAAGGTAGGATTCTGCAAAAAATGTTTTTATAATCCTTGCAATGTACATAGATCATCCAGAGGAGAATGTTTTTTTTTTCTCAACAAAAGTGGAGTTACACTTTAACTTCCACTGCTCAGGTTTTAATGGCGACAAGTGCACAGGAACCCCTTGAGGATTTAACAAGATTTTTCTTCTGGTGATGGCTCTTCTTTAATGCCCATAGTCTGGTAAAACTGTATGGAATATCCATAGCAGAGCACATGGCAGGATGACAGTTGCATCGAGAATGAAAAAAATGTTTACATAATTATGAACATTTTTGTTTGGAGTTTTAAATTAACATATTAATTTATGTTTTCATTTCATACTAACTTTCAAACAATGTACCATGCCCAAAAGGTTGTCCATACAGAGCATGTCTGTGTTCACTATGTGCACTCCTCCTGTCGCAGTCTGCAAATGATGATTTTTTGTTAGACACAGCATCTCCAAAAGCTTACTGAACACAATGACTCTACAGGGCAGCTAAATCTCAAACTTTTTGCCTGGAGGAACCCACAAATTGTATGGCTTAGGAAACCCCGCCTAAAATATCTACAATTCACAGTACATTAGCATGATCGGTAAGTTTTAAATAAATGAATGGCATACCTAGAGTATCTGACACCCTCAGCAGATCGTTGCAGGGATTTTACCAACTTTGTTGTAGATTACTACTTTTTGTTATTCTCAAGAAATTGCTGTTTATTTATCTATGTCCATGTGATAAGTGAATCTGTGTGGTTTTATAATTATCAATCAGTTGCCACACCTGCAGGGCTCTAGTGAGGAAATTGCCAAGGTCTGCATCCCTTTAGACGTGATTTCCCTTTGAGAGTATCACACTATAAATTACATGTTTGTTGCAGGGGATTCCCAAAAATCTGATTTGTATCTTAGAACAGACTTCTGGGAAAATCATTAAGCCAATCACAGAAGCAGGAAATTACATACCGGGGGGGGGGGGGGGGGGACGTTCTGTACATGATCTTATGTACAGATCGCCTCCAGGTAGCCATATTGCATTGCAGAAAATTACAGCACTGCAGATTGAAAGAGGTAATTTTTAGGCCTCTTGCACACAGGACGTTTTTACAGCTGCTGCTTTTAGCTGCAGACATTTTTTTATACAGTCAATACACTCCCCATCATGTTATCCTAAGTGTTCATGCACACATAGGCTGCTATCAACTGTTTTTTGCTGGGACATTTTTCAGCTGTAAAAACTGCTCAAAACCACAGTTCACCAACATTTTTGGTCCATAAAAAAAAATTGCTACTGCTCAAAACTGCTAGTGCAAAATGAAAAAAAAAGCTGAGGAACTGCAAAGCTACTGCTGTTTTCAGAACCTTTTTTTAATGTCCAGTGTGCATGAGGCCTTAAGGTCAGTAAATAAATACCCACTTACATTGTAATGCCCATGGAAAATTACCCCTTTATATCGGTAATTATTGTAGGTGGGAGACAAATCTGCTACTGCTCAAGGAATTTCTAACAACCTCTAGGGAAGTGGCCTCCAAACTGTGTCCCGGGGGCTGGATGCAGCCCTATGCTTACCTTTATCTGGCCCTTGGGGCATATTTCTCCCATTGATATGAGATACTATTCTGCCAACTGACAATAATGGGGCACCACTTCTCCCACTAACACAAACAATGGGCCACTATTCTTCCCAATACCAACAACAAGGCACCATTCCTCCCCTAATAAAAAAATGTGGTAATGTTTACTCCCACTGATGCCAGGCAAATTTCCCCTCCTCCTGGCCACAGTCCAGCCCCTCACAAGTCTGAAGGAAATTAAACTGCCACTTTGTTTTAGAAAGTTTGGAGACCCCTGCTCTAGGGGAACCACTGTTTGTTTACCAGCTGAGTCTGCGCCAAGCACTGCAAAAATCAGTACAGCGATTTTTACTCCTGTTCACAAAGTGAATATAAGTGAGAATGGCAGTCTACCAGACAAGTATGGAATGTTCATGTTGCTTTTCGAGAAAGTTTGCTTTTGTGCTGGTATGATTGAATGTTTATCATGTCACCATGACATCTGGATTTTCCAGTGAAACAAAGATCTGACTTAAACTCTTATCTTCTTCCTTCAGTGTTAAGAGATATCTGAAGCTTTAATCCAGCTGTTCAATGTGAACATGAGAGCATGCACTGGGGTAAATGAGAAATGGGCACCTGCAGTGCAATAAATCATACATTTTGATTTATCCATTGTTAATTTCTTTAATTTAAACTGTAGAAATTGCAATTTTAAGAATAATTAATGGTGATCAGAATGTTGCTCGTGAGCCCACTAAAAGGGAAATTGTGGTCAGGTTGGTACTATTTTCTGTAAAACAATATAATCTGTTAGGTATGGATAATTAGGTGGCTTAAAAGCGCACTTGAACTTATAGTTTACATAAGCTAACACTCCAGTTGCATCAAAGCGAAAGGTGTGCAAAGTCCTACAGTTTTTTTTTTTCTTTAGAAGGCAGCCATAGCCTGTGTAGAAACACCTGTCTCCCTACAGCACACTATAGAGGACCCTTTGTTTCTGTGTGGAAGCAGTGGTCTCTTTGCAGAAGTCCGACACCCCCTTGCGGAGTCATAGCCAAAGCTCTCCAATTGGCAGGCAGTATGAATTTTGCTGACTTCAGATCTCCATCTCTGACTGAGCTGGGGTTGTAATGGACCTCTGCAGAGAAACTGCTGTTTCCACACAGAGCAAGGGTTCCTCTCTGCAGCATGCTGGCCAGGGACAGGGTTTTTCACCCAAGCAAGTGTTGTTTTACAAGTAAAATGTTTTAGACTTTGAATACCTTTTGTTTTAATGCACCTGGAATTTTTAGCCAATGTAAATGAAGGTTCGGTTTATTAACTGCCGTAGCAGAACAGTGGAACAAGCTTTTCAGTGCAATTTAAATATAAACCTTGTTTACTCTCATGTGGATTTCAACTGAAAACCAAAAGAAGAAACATAACTAAAGCCTTAACTATGATACGCACTTGCTCTATTGTGGCAAACTATACTTTCAACAAGATGAGGGTGCATAAACCCAAGTAAAATGTAACCTTTATTGAGATTCTATTAAAATGTATAATGAAAGACTGTGTGTATGCTTTTATATATATATATTTAACCCTTCTCTTATTTGCTCCCTTTTGCTCGATTTATTATACCATTAAAATAGAAGTGCAGAAAAAGTTGGGAAGTTGAGGTGGGGGACATGGATGATAAGGACTGAAGCGAGGTTCTAGACACCTTCAAACTAGTATTGCCTAAGTTATCAGACCGCCTTAGACAACTGTATATTCTTCATCGAGCTCATCTTACCCCAGTTAGACTTGCCTGTTATTGGCAGGATCAGGACTCCCTCAGTCCTATGTGTAACCTTAGCTCGGGCACATTGTATTATTTCTTATGGGCCTGCCCTACTATTTAGGGGTTTTGGACACAGGTGGTAACATTTTTTGCATGACAACATAGCCGTGGCTGTAGGATACCCTAATCCCGATATGGACAAGATACCTAAAATTTTCCTGCACAAAACCCTATTTCTAGCCAGAAAACAAATTGCGAGATGCTGGATGACAGCTGAACCCCCCACACTCAGCTCTTAAATTCGTGAAATTCACAATACATTACTTATAAAAAAAAAATGTTTTTTTCCATAGAGGTTGCCTGTCCAAATATAACAAAAATGAAGATAGATGGTCACAATCCTCATGCAAATGACTGTGAACTATGTGCTTCTATGCTACATGAAGAACGATGGCTCATCTGTGTACTGCTTTGTCCCACGATGTGTAAGACCCCTTTTCACACTGCCGCACCGGTTGTTTTGGCCATGCTTTAGCAGCATTTTAGCGTTGGTTACGGGCATATATATAGGGTCCCCCTTCATTTGCTCTATGGGTACTTAGTTGACATACATAATTTAAGTGTATGCCTCTGTCAATAATTGTAATCTTGTACTACATTGTACTGAGTCGCATTGCATTATTGGAAGAGTCTTCTGAAGGGACATATAAAGGCAGCATCAGCTGGTTCAATAGAATCCAGCCAACATTTAGCTTGTGTGTACAGCAGCCAGGCCGGCTTTGGTCGAAGGGGTGTGACCGAAAAAAGGTCTGCCGATCGGCACTCTCAGCCATTGGTCGGTAGGTTCTGTTTGTTCAGTGTGTTCTGTTTTTTTTTTTTGTTCAGCCCACTGCTAGTGTGTACCAGGCTTTACACACATCCTTGTATTTACTATCCTGTAAACAATATGTTCTATGTAATCTCTCGTGTGTTCTATTTTAATTAAAAATCACTTTTTTCAACACAAAAAAGTAAAAGTGCAGAAAAAAAAATGTTGATTTGGTCAGAAATTTAGAGCTGTGCTGTGTACTCTGCATTCTTCTTGTGTTACTTCAAGTGCCCTCATTCGTATTTTGGACTACAGAATGATTAGGCTTTATGTTGTTGAATCTTGGCCGGTTCAGCAGATACTGGCTGAGATCTGAACCATGTTTGGGCAGGCTGATTGTACACGCGTTGATCCTTCGATGTCTTGAGTACAACCAGCATGTCTGATTTTTCATGCGATTAGCCATAGCCACTAGCAATAATTGCTGTGTGTTCTTCCAGCAGGGGCAGCTCCCCTCACCCCACCCCACCCCACCCCACCCCACAGACACAATAGCTCCACAGGAGAGATTCCCCCATCAACACATTGTGTTGATGGGGGAAATCAAGCGATTTTCTTTCCTGCAAATCATGGTTGACCTAAGAATGGAATGGTTTGTGTAATTTAGCACAAGACATCAGGGCAAGGCTGACAACAGTCAGTCCACAAAAATGGCTGACTTTATAACTATATGATGTGGGAACAAGCTCTTATGCGTTTACTAGAGGTACTTTGTGCTCTATGTATACGTGTCATTCAATTACATTGGCACCCCAGTGTGCAATCACAGTATCTGGCAACGGATCCATGCTGTGTTACAAAAATGATCCAAGGCCACCTTCAAATCTATAGTGTACAAGAAATACCTTGTTAATGTGCATGTGGTAATGTAGTAGAATGAAAAACCTAAATGGTTTTCAGGATATCGAAAAATGATGCATCTGCCTCTGATCCAGCTACTGCATATAATGGAAAAGACCTTTCTTCACCCTCTTATAACCTACAATGGAAAATTGATCCAGCCTCTGTTTACTTTATGGCTGAAGACTTAAAGTATATCTAAACCCAAGAACAAATATTTAATGTATTTCACTTCACCAATCTTTAGATGTGATGGCTGCATTAGGTTTCTTTAGGCTTGGTTTCACTGGAAGATCAGATTAGTAACACACTTCCTGTAAATAAAGGGGCTTTTAGGCGACTAACAAATTATACCTCCAGGTACCAATTTTTAAGCAATTACATTTTTTTTTTTCTGGGATAAAGGCTATAAATAAATATCTATTGTAAGCAGCAATGCCATTGTTACATGGTTTATCTCATCCCTCTAAGGGCTTGTTTACACTTGCAACTGGGGGGGCAGTTGATCCATTTTTACTGCCTCTCAACTGCCTCCCCCCCTTTTGCCACAGAGACAGTGGACAGGGGTACACGCATCATGCATAGTGGGCTGTAACGCCCCTGAACACAGCCCATTCAAGTGAACTGGGTGGTGCTGCAACCGCACATTGTTGCGGTGCAGTTGTCCAGTATTTAGAGGGTTGAAGCAGGGCGGTAAAGAGGCGATACAGCACTTTCTTACTGCCAGTCTAATGCTCTCTGAGGAAGCTGAAAAATAAACTCTCGACTGATTTAACAAATAAAAAGTTTGATTTTACCTGTAAAAATAATGAATTATATGCTGTCCTCATCTGGACACTAGCAAACCAAGCTGTAAGCTGACAGCCACAATATAACCCCCACCTCCCAGCTTCAGTTTTATAGCATGCAATAAGGAGGAAATCATAGGAACAGAGGAGAGGAACCTATGCAAGAGCGCTAAGACAGGCTGAGATTCAAACTATTAATGGGCAGGCTGAATGTACCAAGTTGCTATAACCGCTAGCGATAATCACGGTCTTCTCCCAGCGGGGACGGCTTCTCCTGACCCCCCCCGCCAGGAGAAGACAATGGCCCAGCAGGAGGGATTCCTGTATCAACACTGTGTTGATGGGGGAATTGAGCGAATTTCTTTCCTGCAACAAATGGTTGCAGGAAAAAAATTCTCTCTGTGTATGGCCGGCCTAAGACGTCCTCACATTGAGGAGGTGCCCCCCACCTCTCGCTGGCTTTCATGGCCATCTGGGCTTTAAAGCAAGTCCACCATCCTGCTTCTCGGTCACTGTTTTTAATGGCTTAGCTCTTGAAGCCCTTGAAGCTCTTGAAGTTCTAAGAGACAGGGGTCTCCTGAGCATAGTCATCCCTACACTGCTAAAGTTAGAAAATCTACTTTGGTGAAAGCCTTTGTATAAAATGGCACCTACAACAGATATCCCACTGTCTCCTTCACTCATAAGGTTGCCTTTCTTTTGGCTGTCACTTCTGAGACGTGTCTCAGAGTAAGTGGCCTTACCCTGTAGAGAACCCTTCCTAGTTCTACACAGGGCTAAGTTTGTCTTGTGGCCTAAGTCCTCTTTTCTCCCCAAGGTGGTTTCCTCCTTCCACCTTAACCAGGACAGTGTGCTTCCTTCCTTCCCATGTCCTGCTTTGAAACATTCCAAAGTGGTTTCTCGCCACTGTCTGGCATGTACTGTGCAAATTTACCTCCCAGCTTACTTTAGACAATCACATTCTCTATTTATAATCCCTGAAGGTCCTGGTTTTTGTTCTACCATTGCTAGGTGGAGTAGGGCATGTCATCACCGGAGCCTACAGTCTGATGGAGACGGTTCCTTCCTTTCATGTTAAGGCACATTCTACCATATTCGTCAGTGCTTCATGGGCTTTCAGCAGCTGCATCAGCCTTGCTGCCTGGTTTTCGGTTGACCAGATTTTTACCGGGTTCTTCTTTTGATGTCAGTTTAGTCGTAAAGGCTTATTCTCGAGTCTTCTGTTGCCTGTTTTGTTTCATGAGCTGGTTAGCATTTGAGGCTGTGTTGCCCACAACACAGTGGTATTGCTTTCTTGTATGTGATCTTTCACATATGCAATGAAAGACGACTCATCATGGAAATCTGGTGGAAGGTATCCACAGACCATTCATGCAGTAGCATATGGCAACTGGAAGAAGCTGCTACTCATGGAGGACAGATGAATCTAAAGAATGGACGCAGGAACTTGGGCCATGCCCTTGGAGCAGACACACATGGCGGCCACAACAGGTTGTATAAGGACCAGCCAGAGAAAACATGACTCTTTGAGCCTGTCCTGTAGACTGGCCTTGTTCTGAATAAAAAAAAAAACCTATGTTCCTCCCAAACGCTCTGCAATGCCCTATTGCGAAGGGTTTCCTGAAAAATGGGCTGTCCCTGACATAGATCCCACCTTAAAAAAACCCTTGTGGTCAGACCTCCTTAACCTCTTGCTGATCGCCCCACGTACATTTACACACATTCAGCTTCGTAAGGTTTACCCCCCTTAATGCCCAGGCTATTTTTCTCAGATATAGCACTGCATTACTTTAACTGACAATTGTGCGGTCATGCCACATTGTACCCAAATAAAATCAATATACTTTTTTACCCACAAATAGAGCTTTCCTTTGGTGGTATTTGATCACCTCTGCGGTTTTTATTTTTTGTGCTATAACATAAAAAGGCTGACAATTTTGGGAAAAAAAATCTATATATTTTTACTTTCTGCTATAAAACATACCCAATAAAAAATGTACAAAATCTAATTTCTTCATCAATTTAGGACAATATGTATTCTGCTACATATTTTTGGTAGACAAATTCCCTATAAGCATATACAGATTGGTTTGCACAAAAATCTACAAACTATTGGATATATTTTTGGAATCTTTATTTATTTATTTTTACAAGTAATGGCGGTGATCAGCGTCCTTGTGGGACTGCGATAAATCAGATCACCTGACACTTTTTGGGGACCAGTGACACGAATACAGTGATAAGCGCTAAAAAAATATGCACTGTACTACTGACGACACCGGCAGGGAAAGGGTTAACATCAGGGGCGATCAAAGGGTTAAATTTGCTCCTAGCAGTGGCGGGTCCGCCATAGAGTGTGCTGCCCCCATGCTGGAATTTCTGAAAAAAAAAAAAAATAGGTCACTGGTACACTCTGTCCCGGCTTTTTTGGGAAACTTGCTTTCGACAGCAAGTCCCAAAGCTGATTGGTCCGCCTTGAAAATGAATCTGTGTGCACCACAGAGGCGAACACAGATACACTGATTGGCTCTGGCCTCCAGCCAGTGACTGATTGGTCAGGAAGCGGGGGGCAGGATTGGCGGACGTGCTTGTGCTTGGACTGGGAGTGCCCAAACACGCACGCCTGTTATTCCCGCCAACTGTGTGAGAGAAAGCGGCCTGACTCCGGTATGTACTGCTGTATACTGGCTGCAATATACCCCACCTGTGATGCTGTGGCTGTATAGTCCTGACACAATATGTGGAATACAGGGGACGGAGTGGGTGGATTCTATAAGGGGTGGGGCTTATGAAAAGTAGAAGGGATCAAAAAGGAAGGGCGGGGCCTGGCACCCCCCATCCTAAAAATTCACCAGCCGCCACTGGTTCCTAGGGACTGTTTGCTAACTGTGTGGGGGGCGCTTGTATTATGGAAAGGCATAAGCTAAGCAGAAACACAAGATCACTGCCTTCCCTTGTCACAGAACGGCAATCTGCCTTGTTTACTGCCTGTGCCTCAAATGATCGACGGTTCCCAGTGGCAATTGTGTCTCCCGGACCTGTTGATTGGCTCCCCCTGTATCCAATCACAGTGGAAGGGGGTCGCCGGCGGCACGTGTACGTGCCCCAGACCCGGGGGTGCAGAATCACATGCAGGTATGCGATTGTGTGCAGAGGAGCCTCTGCCCTGCGGTAAATGCAAGTGGGGCGGTCAGCAAGACGTTAAGGAGGGCTTTTGACCCTTTATCTGCCATGCCAGGCCATCCTCAACAAGGAACGCAAAAGTTTTTTTTTTGAGGCAGGATCTATGTCAGGGACCGTCCATCTTTTCACGAAACCCTCCTCAATAGGGAACTGCTGAGCAAAGCGTTTGGGAGGCACATAGGTTTTTTTTTTTTTTTTTATTCAGAACAAGGTCAGTCAGAGTACAGGACAGGCTCAAAGAGCAAGTGTATAAGGAATAATTTGGTGGGGCAATTTATAAGAAAAAAGATGGGTGACATTTGGCCAGGACGATGCAGGCTGCTCAAGGGCAAGAAAGAAGTGTATTTCAACAATAAGGACAGAAGTGTCATTTAGCTTGGGTGAGATATCAGCACACTCGCTATTCTCCTGAATGCAGCCTTCAGTCAGGTGAAGAGTCCTCCCCCCTCTTCAGGAAGAATGGAAGCCATAAGTGGAGAATCAGAGAAGACAGAGGGTCTTGCTTGCAGCCCTTATCTGACCATTTGGGGGAGACGCTGCAGACCCCTCTAAGCTGACAAGACCTGCTGATGATCTGTTCTCCCAGTACTTATAATCCACCATTGAAATGAGGAAAAAACTACCCCAATAGTTACTCAAAATGTACTGCGGAACAGGAAGAATAATAGCTTATATGATCATTTATTGCAGGCAAAGGGACCCAGGATAACATTCAAGGATCAAGATCTCCACGTGCCAGGAGCCAGAAATGGAATACCTTCCTGTGCCAGCCTCTGCATGCTAAGAGAATAAAATTGTGTGCACCTGTATAGCAAATTTCAGCAGAATAGAGGCTGTGCAGCAGCAGAAGAAGACTCCCCTAGACCCATGCAAGAGCAACAATGCAGAATAAAATGGTGCCAATCTTACAGTAAAGGGACAACAGTCTGAAATCTGCTGCAGGTTGTCACCGAGAACCATTTCACCCAGAGCAAAAGCGCACACCTTGGGAGGCAGAATGGACCCTCCCAATGTGGGAAGCAGACAAAAAAAGTGCAACCCCAGAACCTCAAATTAATTCTTAAGCAACACAGGCAGTGGCATACTGCGTTCCCTGGACAAAGGGGCATAGCTCTACCTTACAGGGGCCCAGTCATGCCCATGTTGTAACTTCCAGATCCAGCCATGAACATACATGCAATTCAGCTCTTTGCCCTCCCAGTAAGTGTACTCATAGGGGGCACTTCAGTGTCAGGGTCACCCCAGGCCGCAGTGTCACAATCCTGGACCTGTATAGCAGACTAACTTAATATTTAGCACCATGTGCCAAGGTAAGAGTCCACAGAGGATCCAGTGCCTGAAGCAACAGTACAGGCTACCCTTCATCTTCTTCCAGGCACAGTCTGGGTACAGTAACCCGTACCACAGTTGAAGAGTCAACGGATTTGGAAAGTTGCTAAACAGAAGAACCGGTGGCTATGAGCAGTGACAGACATCATAAAGCAGGAATAAGGAAAAAAACCAAAACAAAATACTAGAGAAAAAGATTTGCTTCTCGCAGAGTGTCTGCACACCTACGGACACTAAAAAAAAAACAAAAAAAAAACAAAACAATGTTTGCCTGAAGTGGAAGGGTTAATATTGTGGCTCTCTTTACAGATTTGTCATGTCCAATCTCCTGCAGGCATATAACCCAGTTGTCTAAGACAATGTGTTGTATATTTAATACAATTATTGTATGGGGAAACTCAAAAACAAATAATACTGTGTTAGTGTCAAACTGCATGATATATGTCAGTTTTGATTTTTTCCCAGAGGTCCACTTTAAAAGGCATTTACAGTTCTGCAGTAACACACATTCATTTTGAAAGGCACCTTGCCAATATATGTGCATTACAGAGCAGCCAAATGCACCAATATATGTTGCAGTGCAGTGCCAAAATGCTACATGTAACTTTTTTAGTTAGTTTTTGTGTGTTAGACAGCCCATTCTTATCAAAAATGCAAAGCAAAAGTGTCAATGGCCCCTAAGTCAAATACCAAGTAATGATAGTGCTCACAGAGCAAAAAAATATCCAAATAGGATGTTAGGGTGAGGCAAAATTTCAATTCCAAATGATGACACTGACAAAATTTAAAAACCAATGCTCCCAAAAACAAGGAATTAAGATGTGTGTGTGTGTATATATGTGTATATATATATATATATATATATATATATATATATATATATATATATATATATATATGACACATACATCAATATTTTTGTTCTGCCATAAGGCAATAAACACAAGTAACAGCCGAGCGATCCCATGGAAAATGAGCATTGGTCAGAGGGTCACTAAACTGGACCAGCACAATTTTATGAATTTCCCAATAATCTTTACATGGATGTTAAAACAGTACATTAAATATTTTAATGAAAAAGTGTGTACATTTATTTTTGTGAGACAAATGAAAGCATTTAACCATTTGGAATATTCATGTCTTAAGAGACGTGACATGGCATAGGTAAGAAATAGTGGTAAGCAATGTTACAAAAAGACAAAATAAATAAAACATAAAATAATGCTGGAATGGCAGAAAATAAAAATATCCACGAAAGCTGTCTGTATACAAAAGCATAAGATTACGTCCTCACAAGGACCCAACCCCTGGAAGATCAACACCCAGAGCCAAATAAGGCTGTGCCAAAGCAACAGGGAATAGCTTGGAAACTTGATGGTAGGCAAATTATTTAGGCACTTCTGCCCTTTGAGCTTCATGCAATAAAGTATATATGACCAGCTTCATTCTATATTGAAATGTCACCAATCTGTGTTCAGTCCTTTGGCATATCTTGAGAAGGTGCAATATATTTTAAAAGGTACCTCAAAAGCTTACCTAGAAAGATAGAATTGGAGAACCTGGTTTGAGTGCCTCTTGAAACCACAAGCTTGCACCTTAATCTCCCTTTCTACCAGATCTTAGTTCCACCTAAAGCAAAGCTCTACTTTGCCCATGTAGGGAATATCAAAAGGGCTACTTTTATAGGGTACCCACCAGCAGAAAATAATCAACTTCCCTTTGCTTCACAGTGATCAAAGAAACATATGAGATACTTCTGGGCATAGAGAGCATGTGACTCGCACCCTCCCAAATGACCACAGTGTTTGGCTGCCGAGCAATGACAAAATTAGGGCAGGGAGAGAATCCTCAGACTCTAGGTCTCTCTTTAATCCCATTGACCAAACACAGTAGTGGAAGAGGTATAGAAATTTAAATATGTGAAGCTGGTGGAGCGGTCTTAAAAAGTGAACCAGTTAACTTGGCCCACATGAAAACTTCCAATTTGTGCGGAGATGAGGTTCTTCACAATGAACTTTCCACCAGCGGATCAGAGTATGAAGGCTGGAAACAAACTTTTCTCAATTCACTGAATAAATACATTCAAGGTTGGCCAGGAGCCATCTCTTAATTTTAAGGGTTAGCTGCTCTCATTGGGACAGGGTTCTGACAGCTTTAGGCTAAAGGGTACAAATGGTTTTCCAAGGGCCACCTTTATAGAGATTCATAATAAACAGTTCAGTTGTGTGTAATCACAGCATTTAAGTGACCCTGCCACCATAGAAAATGTATAGCTCACCTGTTAAGGAAGACAGGGCATACTTCATTTTCCTGCTGCCGGTGTGGTCAAAGTCTACTCGGACACAGGGAAACCAACAAGAGTGCCAATATTCTGGGTCCCCCACAGCTATTACTGTTTCCATCTGCTGAATTCCATGTCACTACTGTATCCTGTAAAGGGTGGAGGTCAGGAGGGAGGAACCAGTGAGAACTGAAGGAGACCGAGCAGATTGACCCTACCGGGAAGTCTCTCCAGACTTCATCAGTGCAGAGTTCAGCAGCGGGGGCAGCTGGAAAGGTGATTATTTACTGTGTTCTTTCACAGGCGAGCGTTATATACATTTTCTATAGGAACAGGGTTGCTTTAACATTTTACATTGCATATACAAGTCCATGTGTAAAAAAAAAAAAAACATCTGTGACCACAATAAGTTTAATCAACCTTGATTTCAGCATATAAAAGCATAACAAAACCTTAAAGGGCACTTGCTTGTGAAAGGGTTGACTCTCTTGGAAAGAAGAGGAAACACAGACCCCCTTCACTGCTCCTCTACATAACCACACACATAGGACCATCAAAAAGGATGCCTAATTAAAATTACACCGCTATATTTCTTGATATCAGGCCAGTGAAAGGAATATATTTATATATGTATATGCATATATTTATATATAATAAAATAATACATGTATAAAAATATTACGTGAATAGTTGTGTTACATTTAATATTTATCCTGGAATATTGGGTTTCATTGGACCAAGACAAAAAAAACACCCCACTGTATATAGATATTGCTAAATAATATATATAGTTTAAAAACTGGATTCCTATGGAATTTTTTTTTTTATGATGGTCCAAAGAAAAGTCAAAACCAGCTAGAACAAAACCTCAAATGATAATAGGAAAGAATAATGTCAATAAATATACAACAAAGAGGGTGCAAAATTTGAGTAAAAACATCAGCCATATTCATCATTAAAAAAAAAAAAAATTGTCATAGAATGATAAAAGCTGCAAAGATATACATATGGCACCCTGCATTGTACATAACATTAAAAAAAAGTCTGAGGCTAAAAATTTAAATTATATCTAAAAGTCCAGTGTTATTCACTCAAATAAAATAGAAATGTGAAACAAAAACAAAAAAGTAAGATAAAAAGCACAGGGAGCATGATTTTGGCACAAAAGCCAAAGTGAATGTGTGGTGCCTGCCTTTTTCCACAGAGGCTATTGCCCACGATAAATAAACTCATCTGGACAAGCCGAAGACAAAGACAAAAACTAGGTCTTGTTTGCAGAGCCAGAGGAGCGCCGTAGCTTAATGGACATGCGGCTTTTGCTGGTCCGTGGTGACATAGGGGATGCCAGTTCTGAGCCATCACCCTGAGTCAGTGAGATCTCGTTCTGCTCATCTGTTGGGCAAACAGCTGAAAAATAAGACAACACAGAAATCAGGGGGCATTTAAAGATAACAGAATCACAGCAATGATAACATTTTCAAATTAAAGTGAACCTATGTCTAAATTATAACTATGCCGTATACTTGGTATAATAATAAGGCTTCATGCACACAGGACATTAAAAAAGTCCTAAAAACATCAGTTGCTTATCAGCGACATTTTCAGTTTTTTCGTGCATTTTTGCGGCGGCGTTATTGAGCGTTTTTTTAGCGCTGATGTTTTTGAGCGTTTTTTTTTTCCAATGGATATAAAACGTCCAAAAATTTTGGTGAGCGGTATTATTGAGCGTTTTTGGGCATTGGAGCGTTTTTACAGCTAAAAAAAACGTCTCTCAGAACCCACTGGTCTTGGTTTTTTTTTACAGCTCAAAAACGTCACTGCTCAAAACAGTTGATAACAGCCAATGTGTGCATGAAAACATAGGATAACATGATGGGGAGTTTATTGACTGTAGAAAAAAAACATCTGCAGCTAAAAACAGCAGCTGTGAAAATGTCAAAAAACGTCCTGTGTCTTCAGTGTCACTCGCTTAAAGTGATATTAAAAGGCCCCAATACTCCTCTTCTCAGGTCCCCAGCTGATGCTCCTAGCCCCTTCCTCCTGCAGAGTGCCCCCATAGAAAGCAGCTAGCAATGCTTTGTGTGTCCATTCACACACGGAGCATGGCTCAGCCCTGCCCTCATTGGCTGTGATTGACAGTACCGACTAAAGCCAATGGCTCCCGCTGTTGTCTCAGCCAATGAGAAGAAAGAGACCTGGGAGAGCCACTGAGCTCATGCACATCGCTGGATCGAGATGGGGCTCTGTTAAGTATGGGGGGGGGGGGGGGGGGC
>BLSH010327817.1:1287808-1308101 GCA_018402905.1 Glandirana rugosa | reverse complement strand
GAATTTCTGATTTGTAAAAGGACTGTGAACAACGAATGTTCAATTTTAGACACAAAAAACGATTTTTTAATGAATCTTGGGGGTATATAATCTATATAAAAACATCGTCTCTGGGATCTCTTATTTTACCGTCAGCAACGTTATAAAATACAGTGTGACATAAACGCGTCACCAGAAAGTTTGCGTAAAAAACCCCCCTTTTTTTTATGTGAAGTTACTTAAATTTTTTTTTTTTTTTGTATTTGTCATTTTAATCGGGTTAAAAAAACATATTACACTTTCTACTACAATGCGACGCTCTTAGCACTAGAAATAAGAGTAAAATAGGTCTTAGCACGTCGAGATGATACATACATACATACACAATATATATATATATATATATAATATATATATATATATATATATATATATATATATATATATATATATATATATATATATATATATATATATATATATATAATATATATATATATATATATAACACATACATACATACATAGTAGAGCTGCACGATTCTGGATAAAATGAGAATAAAGATCACGATTCTCGCAGCGTAACATCATCTTTCACATTATACAAAAAAATTGGGCTAATTTTACTGTTTATGTTTTTTTTTTTTTTTAAATTCATTGAAGTGTATTTTTTTTCCCCCCAAAAAATGCGTTTGAAAGACCACTGCGCAAATACAGTGTGACATAAAATATTGCAACGACTGCCATTTTATTCTCTAGGGTCTCTGCTACAAAAATATATCTAATATATGGGGGTTCTAAGTAATTTTTTAGCAAAAAACACAGATTTTAACTTGTAAGCAACAAGTGTCAGGAAAATGTTTAGTCTTTAAGTGGTTAAACTGACCTCGTTTACAGACCAGAGTTCATTCCTTTGATCTAAAAGAACCGAGAGATACATTGTATCTCTTTATCTCACTGAGGAATGTTGATAAACATTTGCAGGCTTTTTTTGACAGCTCGGTTCTGCACTGTTTACATAGAATCATGGAAATGGCTGATTAGGATCGTGAGGGGGGTTGAGTCAAGATCATGATTTTTTAACAATTAATCGTGCAGCTCTAATATATATATACACACATACGATTTTAATTCAGTTGCTCTTCAGTGTATGGTTCTGCATTGTAACAAATAATACAACAGTCAGCAGTAAAAGTAGAATATGAACGTAAACATGCAGCTAGTGATGGGAAATGGAGGCAACGAAAAAGGACATATGAGACAAGAGAACACTTCCTGGAACTAGAACTCCTTATCTTGTTTTTACCTGTACAAAAGCTACATATACATCATGACATTTATATTTCACAGTTAAAAAGAATTCCAGATATGGACATTTCTACATTTTCACAGCTTGGACCTATGTAACTATGCAAATACCATACTTGGCCGGTCCCCACTGGAAACTGGAAATTACTCTAGTGGGCACTGCAACTACAGTGCAGTCCTGCTGCATTGTGAACACAGAAGGTCGCCATTTGGGCACCATTCAAAGAACGGTTTGCATTTTCTTTTTTTTTGTTTACAAAAGATATTTTATTTAGAAGGTTAAGAGAACATACAGATTTTAGATACAGAATAGCATATGTTTACAGTACATGGTACAGAATAGACATAAAAGAAAATACTTTGCATCCATTAAGAAAATGCAAATCCCGCTATATTTGCATTTTCTTAATGGATGCAAAGTATTCTCTGACTGTATGAGGTGGAGAGGCGGGAGGTGACATCACAATTAGAAAACACAGAGTTTTTGTGAAAATGCAATGTATCCTCTGAATGGTGCCTGTGCTGAGCTGGCGACCTCTTGTGTTCAAGTAAGCGGCAGGGCAGCCGTTCAGTGTGGGATGCGGAAGCTAGTGGAGATCACTGTAGTTGTACCTACTACAGCAATCTCCAGCTTCCAGAAGGATTGTTCAGGTATGGAACATGCATAGTCACATTTGTCCAAGCTGGACCAACGTAACCATGTAAAATTATCCATACCTGGAATTTATATTTAAACACTATAAGGGCTGGTTTGCAGTAGGCTGCTGCATTGCAACACAGCTGCTTGTTGAACTGTGTGGTGGAGCCAACATCAGTGCAGTGTTGAGCTAAGCTTGGCGCATCGCACCATTTCCTTCTTTTTTTTTAACAAACGTTTTAACAATGTTAAACAAACATCTCATAAAGTTCAATTACCGGCTGTGTGAGGCAGTGGATTGCCTCGCACTGCGCTGTGCTAATAAAAAGTACTGCATGCAGCAATTTTTTTTTAGCGCACTAAAGACACCAAATGCAGTCCCACCCCATGTGGTCTGAATCAGCCCTAAAGAATGCAGGGGCACGTCTTGCTTGTAAGGCTGCATAACCCTCTGGGCTAACATAACAGCTTATCTTGGGGTCAAAATAATGCAAAGCTTTGGGCAGGAAACACTATTCGTTAGTAAAGTGAGTTTATCTAATGTTTCTAATTCTCCTTTTCAACTGAAACAAAATTAGAAAAGCCCTTGTGGTGGGGCTGAGCACCAAGGTACCCTGTAGGACATTTATTAATCCTGCAGTGAGACAGATTTTCTATGCAAGTGTCTGGCTTCATTTATAAATTCCTTCTTCTGCTGCTCTAAGAAGCACTATGAGTAACACCTTTCCCTGACCACTGTTGTGCGTCTGTTTGGACTGAAAATCAGTCTCAGATTATATCATACCACCTTCCATATGTCATCTATGCTAGTTGTAAAATTATTTAGTGACATCCATTTTTTTTTAGTGGAAAATGGTGTCATGCGGTAGATAGTTTCATATCACATAACAAGTGGCACCCTATTGTCCGCAATGGAAGCAGTCAAAACGGTGCGACGCCAACTCCATCAGCGTCACACCAATTTTAATTGTAGTGCTCTGCAAGTTCAGGTGTAACTTGCATAGATATCTTTGCATGAAGTTGCACAGATGTCTTCCAAGTGGCACCTGAAGTTGCACTGACATGTGGCTTAGAAATCGTGCAATTTCAAGTGAAGGCGCATGATTTTAAAGCAGCATTCGGTGTGACCAAAGTGTAAATGTACAATTGCAAAATTCAAACGTGTCTTGATGCAACACCAGTGATGAATTCAGTTTTAAAATATAAAGGCTATGTTCACCTTTTGGAACATGTTACACTCGTATTCAGGGTATAGCATGTTCCTAGGCACTACCCCTTCCCTGAGCCCCTTAATTGTGGGTGCAGGCTCCTGTGTGTAAAAAAATAATAACTGCACATTTTTTTCCTGCAGAGATATGTGCATTTCTCTTTTCCTTATTGGTGAACTTAGCTTTTAAATTAGAAAGGTTCCTCTTTAGAAGCTAGCGGGCCAGAGCACTTAGAAACTTTGCATTTTGTTGTGCAATTAGTGGATTTACCCACCTACTGTGTGCTGCAATGTGTCAGTTAGTCTAGGGGTCTCCTCCCTGAATTCCTACTATAGATAATGGCTAGGCAGCTGTCACCAAAATAAACCTTTTTGCTATAACTGAATATATACTTTTGGTAACTGCTGTCAAGGGCTAGATGAAGAATGCTGAATTAAAGTGCAAAATGGGAATGTCCAGTTCTGAAATAGCTATTGTCCCCTTTTTAATCACTGACCTTCTGATAGGGTTAAAAAGAAGTGCAATACATAGAAGGTTATGTGCACAAAGACCAGAGGAAAACATTACTGAGAGACTGCACAAGCATAGGAGGGTGTGCCTCAAAAAGGCTAATATGAATAACCAACAACAGAAAAAAGAAAAGGAAGGACCCCGACACTGCAAAGGTTAAGTCCATCCAAAGTTTGGGACTTGATGGTCATACTCATCAAGCTTGCTGACAACAGAGATCTAACTACTAGCAGCCACTTCCCACCTGCATGCACAGTACAAGTCCTTTAGGTAAGTCAAAGGTGCTCTTCACAAAAACAACAAAAATCCATGCAGTGATTTAGTAGCAATGAAATAAGTAAATGATTGGATAGGTCTAATACAAAGGGAAATGGAAAAAAGAAAAAAAAGATGGGAATCAATCATGTCTTACCTTTCATAAACAGAACAAAGATTTAATGATCTAAAGAGAGGGAATAAAGAAACTTTAAATATTTCAAATTATGATCAGAGAGAGACCTGATTAGATAGCGGACAAATTAACAAGAAAATGCACATAATCAAGAGACACAAATCATTTGTATTTCATCTCCCATAAAAAATTCAAGTGCATCTTGTAATAAGATGGAGAAAACATTAGAAGTGACACTGGCAGCATGAAATGTTTAGGTCAAAATCGCCTGTAAGGGAAAAAAAGCTTGATTCATTTGTACTATGTAAATGAAGGTTCCACCTCTCCTATGTATTGATTGCTGACAGTCATTAAATCAGTGTTTAAATAATTGCTGTCCGCAAATGTACTTTTAAATCTTTGTTTGTGTCAGTGATGTCAATGAAGAGCATCATTACGATCTAACTGAAAACTGTCTACAGAGATGAAAATAAATCAATCCAGTTACGCTATTTGTGACAAGGTAGCTCATTTAAAGGTGGACACCAGGCAGATAGCCAAGTACATAGCTATCTGCCTGGTGCCAAGTTTGTGTATTTGTGTCTATCCAGCTCTGGTATTTATGTAGCTCCGCCACACAGAAAAGCATTGTCTAGCAGGACAGGAAACCTGTTTTTTCTCCTTAGTAACACTTGCATATCTTGTCCCTCCCTCAGTTAGTGTTTGGCCAATGACAGAAGTAGCAGACTGATAAGCTTGTCTCTCTGCGCTCTCCTGTCCATCAGCATGAGCCTTATTAGCACATGATTGCTGCAGCCTGATTGGCAACTTGTGCTGGTCCTCCCTTTTCCAGTTTGGGCTCTGCTGTACAGGGAATGCAAGAGGCTATCATGTCAAATTGAGATGTTTACAGGGTTTGAATTTAAAAAATAAACTTAAAGTAGTATTAATGAATACAATGAAAATACTTTCATTTGCGTCTTTTATATCTCCCTGAAGCTCAGTTTTAACCAGTTCCCACCCATGCTATAGCCGAATGACGGCTACAGCACGGGCCTTAATTGCCGAGGGACATCAGCCCTGAACTGGGAAAGACATAGCCGCATTATCTGTGCCCACCAGTGCCGCCTGCCAGTGCATATTAGTGCTGCTCACCAGTGCCACTTATCAATGCCCATCAGTGCTGCCAATCAGTGCCTCATCATTAGTGCCACCTATCAATACCTATCAGTGCCCACCAGTGCCACCTCATCAGTGCCCACCAATGCCACCTATCAGTGCCCAGCAGTGCCGCCTAACAGTGCAGCCTAATCAGCGCACATCAATGAAGGAGAAAAATTACCTGTTTGCAAAATTTTATAACAAAAATATAAAACGGTTTTGCTTTTTTTCAAAATTTTTTGGTCGTTTTTCGTTTTTTTTTTTTACCAAATAATAAAAAACCCAGCAGTGATTAAATACCACCAAGAGAAAGCTCTATTTGTGGAAAAACATGATAAAAAATTCACATGGGTACAGTGTTGCATGACCACGCAATTGTCATTCATAGAGTGACAGCTGAAAATTGGCCTGGACAGATAAGGAGTTTAAGTGCCCAGTAAGCAAGTGGTTAAAGGCATTGGTTACTAGCAAACAGTCAAATCAGTGGACCCCAAAACACAAAAAATATTTTTATATTTTTAAGGGTAACTACTGCCATGGTAGGCTTATTGAAAAGCTAAAGAATAAAATGCAGTGGCCCATAGTATCTAGTTAAAAAGTATCTTTTACTGACTGTTCTATACTAAGCTGGAAAAAGGACCAGTTGCTATTTGTTATTGAACGTTACACTTTACCATGTTTACAAGGCAAGAATACTGTACATTGTATTCTTTTTCATAAGTTCAGAAATTCCTTAAGACCCCTTTCACGCTTGTGCGAGTTGTCCTGCGATTTGGGACTGCAAAGTCGCATGACAAGTCGTTCCCCATTATTTCCAATGAGTACCATTCATATCTGTACGACTTTCAAGTCGGGCCGACTTCAAAGTAGTCCCTGCATTACTTTGGTCCAACTTTGATTCAACTTGAGGTCCATAGACTTCAATGTTAAACCATCAAAGCCTGCAAATCGCACCTGAATAATATAGATGCGATTTCTGTATGACTTTGTAATATGTTTTCATTGTGGCAAAGTTGCAACAAAGTCGGACCAACACCGTCGTACTGATCCGAAATTGCGGTAAAATCTCGGCAAAAAAATTGCGCCACATAAGTGTGAAAGGGGCCCGAGAGGCTTTCACAGACATAGAAATAAAAGTCACTGTTTCAAGTAGCAGACAGGCACTAAGGGAAAGTAAAGTATATTCTCAGTGAGCACTTTTCTAATGCATTCCTGGGTTTGGGCACCTATTATGGCCAGTATGTAGGATCTCAGTTCCCCGTTGGATTTATACTATGCAGAATGCAGCTGGACCTGGGCAGAAACATCCCAAACTGCCAAAAAGTCCCCAATGCAGGTACTATGGTGAACAGATTTTACTGCTGTATTATCCATGAAACATTAGAAGTAGGGCAGCTCTAAACACCACGTTTCTAGCTGAAGTTGGCTGCTAACTCTTTTAAAAACAAACAAAAAAAAGGCAATATTCGCCCTATTGCTGTCCTGAGCAGACCCACGGCTCTGCAATGAAGAACCAGTCCTCTTCTAGGGTGAATGACACCTACCATCATTTAACCCACTTCCTATTATCTTGTGTACTTCATGAAGCTGCCCTTGGATCAAAGAAGAATGCTCTAGAGTGGCACAACGTCATTGCATGAGGTTACTCTGCAACATTCAGGACCCTTACACAGCCAAAGGAAAATGAAGAGCGAGAAAAGTGTGACATTATACAAACAAACCCAAGATATATTAAAAGAAAGGTAAGTATACAAACATAAGATAAAAAAATAGGCAGCAGGGGGCACTCCAAGGGAAGTGGAGGTAGAAACCTGGAGTTTTAACATCAAGTCGTGTATACAAAACTATTAACGTAATACAGTTAATATGGCGTCTGTATTTTGCCTCCTGAAGTTAAAAAAACAAACAAAAAAAAAAACAGTTAAAGCAACATCATATGCTGAGGCTGGCATCCTTAACGATCAATCCAAGACCACCTGTGATGTCATATTTATAGGATTACTTTAAAACAGTGCCAACGTATCAGTAATATTTTTAGACACAGAGGAGAAAAACACAAATTAATGATTTTCCTGCCAAATGATAGAACATATTGTGAACCTTCAAAAAAAAGAAATCAGCAAAGCGACTCACTCTATTGAATAAGGGTTACCGGTTCCAAGACATAACACTGAAAACAAAGTTATTACATTTCTTATTTTTGGAAGAGTGTTTGTTCCTGAGACCATAATAATAGGATTTTTCACTTATCAGTAACATCTGTTGCTTGTAGTCTTGTACAGGACACAGGACGTCAGACAGCCCATACATTAGACTTTTTTTTGTTTAACCAGCGACTTCTGTACAACCAGCCTGCCCACTCATGGATCGAAATTCAGCTGGTCCCTACTTAAGTGGACACATTACGATCCATGTATGGTCAGTTTAAGTCTTAACCATTGGTTATACGCAGCGATCTTCAAGTGATTGAACACTGTGAAGTGTTCAAGTAATGGATTTTATTGGTAAGTCAAAAATGATATTTCCTTATTTGTATAGTACAGGGTGTAGGATCTTATTCTTAACTATGAGCTGAACAAAAGCAGTCCAATTGAAGGGTGGGCAACAAAGCAAACAGACCCATGTAACAAGTCAAGGAAGGCCTAGATAAAACTCAAAGAGCAGCATGATACTCCATACACCCAAAACTGCAATTGGATTTGAAGGAATGAGAAAGAGCAGCAGTTGAGCGATAAACTCAAACAGCTTGTACACCCAACTGAAGGAAGAAAACACAGGAGCAGGATAGAGAGAAGGCGGAAAAATGTTTGGGTCAAGATGAAAAAAGACAACACTTCAGGAAGAGGCCATAGCCTCAGCCTCAGAAATGGCTCCTTGTGAATATGGCAGTCCAAAGGCCCAGACAAGCATCAGATAGAGACCCCACAGAATCACTGGGAAAAAAAAAACACAGGGTATTGCTTGCATTTCTATTCACTGTATTTTTCCCAGTGATTCCGTGGGGTCTCTATCTGATGCTTGTCTGGGCCTTTGGACTGCCCCTGGAATTTAGATTTTTTTCCCTCTCTAGCATTCGTCTTGTTGCCATCACTACTGTGCCACAAGTCCTGTGTTTGCCATATTCATAAGGAGCCATTTCTGAGGCTGAGGCTATGGCCTCTTTTCTTCCTGAAGTGTTGTCTTTATTAATCTTGACCCAAACATTTTTCCGCCTTCTCTCTCTATCCTGCTCCTGTTTTCTTTCTTCAGTTGGGTGTACAAGCTGTTTGAGTTTAATCGCTTAACTGCTACTCTTTCTCATTCCTTCAAATTCGATTCCAGTTTGGGTGTATGGAGTATCATGCTGCTAAAAACCCCCACCAAAGAGTAAGGGGGGCAAGCGACCTCTGAAAGGAACCGCTAAGGCCCAGACTACACTCTTAATGGTCCTCAAGGCCCAACGCTGATCCAGACCACACTAGAGAAGCCAAAAGCACATATCCCCTCAATAATGGGACATTAGAGGCAACCAAAAAATAAAAATCTAAACAGTTTTGTAAAAAGCTTTATACAATCTTTATTGGTTCAAAAAGAATAAAATACATGGACCACATGCACAGTGTGAATCACAGTGCAATACTCCTACATCTATTGTCAGTGGCTAAGTATGACAAAAACACACACAATTTCAAACTGTAGATTCTTTCCTCTTCCTCAGGGGTGTGATGTCATGTGGGGACATAAATTCTATAACAGATACACCATTAGATACATTTCAACCATATTTTTTATATATATCAGTATACTGCTATACGTTTGTGTAAATGTATTTAACAGAACGTTCATGTGCAATTTGGATATATATTAATAGCAGCTGCGTTTGAATATTTTATTAATTTAGTATTGTGTCAGACAACAGCATCTGATAGTTCTTTTTTTAGACACATCAGCAAGATAAAGTTTTAAGCCGAGTGTTGAGTGGCGCGGTGGATTGATCCCAGTGTGGGCGAGCTTGTGTATACAGTGGATCTATAAGTTTGTATATCAGTATATACATTAACATTATATATAGGGAAGTACCCATACTATGAAGTGCAAGTGTATGAACAGCCATGGTGAAGAATGATTTAAAATCCAATACATTGTCACTCATCATAAATCACCACTCAAGGGACACTGTGATGGATCTGTGAACCACTAGGATCACCCACACACATAGGGGCAGACAGCAGAGAAGTGGACTGTCAGAGATTTACCACAAAATATAAATGAATCCTGCATCTTAATTTTTATCTTAATATGGAGCATCGAGAAAGGATAGTTTATACATAATGTCAAATGAAAGTTTTTCATTCTCAAACTTCTGCAGATTATTAGTACTTATGGACTCCCAGGATGAATTCAATACACAAGTTATGGCAGACCGTCCTCAGAATGTCTAATGATTAGCCAAATAAAGTCTAAGGAAATTGAAAGGAAATGCCCTAGGTAACAGCCAAATAAATCCAAATTGCTTTAAAAGAAATCTAGTGCTTGTGGCATAGTGTAATGGCATCACCTTGATAAACCCACAGAACACATGTAGAGGCTCGTGCGATTGTTGTGGTAAAAGACTGACTGGAATCTCCTCATGACTTATATAGCCCATAAAGGAGGTGCCTAACCAGGTGAGAGGACCACGCCGACCAACCAAGAGCAACAGCGCCCTGCATCTCCTGTCCACCCGTGCCGGGAGGCGATCCGAGCTGCGCCACCCTGCCCACTTCCAGTGGGATGACGTCACACAGTTGCTGTGTGGTCGGGCAGAGGGGGGCGGGTCAAGTAGCGAGTGCCAAGTCTTGATCCCACATCAGCTCTGCCCAGCCAGAAACCCAACCAGCTTGTTACTTTTTAATATGCTTTTATTCTTTTTGTACCAGTAAAGACTGAATAAGGTTTTATAAATACGGTTTACATTTTTCTTTTTTAGTTGCCTCTAAAGTCCCATTACTGTGGGGATACATTCTTTAGTCTATTTAATATAAAGGGATGACAGCAACAGGTAAGCTGCCTATTAGATCTAACACTGGTACACAGCTTAAAGCTTTGGTCCACTACACAGATAACCTAATGTCCCCTTTTTACCCCTTCTCACACTTTTGAACAACCCCCTCTTCCTGCCTGGTTTTGAACAACCACAGACATTCTTGTGGTGGTCGTCACAGGGATTCACACAGGTTCGCCATTCTTTCACATCGCGCTGCTTCCCATCTTTGGCCACATTACAGGAAAATCATGAAGCACCCCCCTCAGAATTCTTCCAACATGCCCAACTCCGCCACTGGACAACCTCCTTACGAAGCACTTATTTCCCCTTTCAGAACACGGCTTTCAAACATATATGCCGGCACTCTCTCTGTACCCCAAAATACATCTCATCAATCTATGCCTCTATGAACACTCTTGGTACCCCCTCGGCAGCCTCCTACATGTCCCAGTAAGAACAAGACCTAGGGACAACCATTGACCCTGAGGAATGGAGCAAGGCCTGGTCCACTGTGACCTTCAACATTGCCATCTTAGAGGTGGCATACAAAGTCCTACTGAGGTGGTATTGGGTCCCAAACCATATATCCCACGCAAACCCCTCACACGGAGCTTTAGGGGCTGTGGCCAATGCAGAGATGTTCTCCATTCTTGGTGGTCATGTTCACACCTCACCGGATTTTGGTCTAGGATTTTCATATTACTATATACATTGTTCTACTAGCATGTCTGCAAGGATGCAAAACAGGCCTTATTGCACTGACCTATTTAGGGCCTCTTGTATCAGCAGAAGCTGGCATCGTACTTGTTCCTCTCTGCCAAACGCACCATTGCCAAAGCTTGGAAGAAATCAATTGTCTCATTTGCAGCAGTAATAGACGGTAGGGCCACTGTGATGATTAACGAGAAGACGTCTAGAATTCTGCACAACTCCCACCCTAAATTCCTACGGGTTTGGGAACCCTGGCTGGCATACGCCTTCCCCCTATGCTACATCCCACCAGTTTGGGCAACCCTGACCTATCTTTTGCTTACCTCCCGAGGCTGCGGGATACAACAACCCCCTCTTTCTTGTTTCCCCCCTTCTTATCTGGATCCTTTGTACTTACTCTTCTCCACTCACAGTCCAGTCCTTGGTTTAAGTCTGTATGCTTCCAGACTCCTGGAAACCACCAGTGATAGCCAGTCTGTGACTTGGACTGTGAAGCCAGTCAATGGATTTTGGGACTGATGATTCATCCATTTAATTGTGCATATTTTTATTCTTACTGGACGTTTTACATACCATTGCCTATAACCCCCCGTGTGGGTGAACAGTTGTTATGCATTCTTTTTTGAAAACCTTTAATAAAAATTATAGCGCCAATAAAAAAAATAAATAAAAAAAGTAATTGTTTCATTTGTACTGGCTAAGGCTCCATTCACACATGCGATTAAGGCCGTCAGGGGATTCCTGCAGCAAGAATCTACGAGTTCCTGCAACTGGAATCACAGGCATGTGCAAACAACTGTAGCTACTCAACCTGTATAAATCAATGACAGGCTGACAGGACTTCTGGCTGCCCACTACCTATAGCTAGGGACAGATGACTGTCCCTGGACACAAACGGCTCTAATCTCAAGTGTTTATGGGATCTTACTAGTAAAAAGGCACTTTGGTAACAAAATGCCCCATACCACACATATAGACATTGAAGAATATTAATAAAAGCATTCTACAAATCCTTCACAGGGTTAGATCACGATCCCTTTAACATGAAACTGGGGAATAACAACAGGGCTAGCAACAATGCCTGAACTGTGTTCATAGTAATTACCCTGAATAGGCTGCCTGCTGTCACCTCTACAATGCAATCTCTATAATCGACAGCGCCTCTCTGAAGCCCGTCTCATTTCCAGCCCCAAAGACCTCATGCATCATAAAGACTCTCTCCTCCCTACTGCCTTTGGCACGCCCCTGACATCTATCCATTGTGCCCGCTGTCAATCCTTTTTTTTTTGCTTCCTTCATGTGGGATGATGGGGAGTTTTTTGCTTTCCTGTCAACTACCCATGTGCCCCTGGCTAAAATTAACCTACATGAGCCCAAGAGCTTGCCCACTGGGGGGGCTCTTGCAAAGGCAGAGTAATATGGTAATTGCCAAAGCATCTTCCAGCTCCTCCCATTGTACAGGAACTTTCTGTAAATAAGACATTAGCAAAGGAGTAAAAATGTCACCTTTATCTCTTAGTGACACACATTCCAAGCGCCAAGAGATAAAAGCATATTGCTGTAAAGGGAGCACCACCACATCTATTATCTTTGAAGCCAGTGTGCGTTCCACAAACCCGGAAGCAAAAACGGGACGTGACATCACATGCAGTAACCACGCCCCAACAGGTTTTGTCCAAAACAGACGTCCATATTTTTTATTTTTCAAAATCATTAGTTTATCACCATCTTATCATTTCTGCTCTCTTTATTAGATGCTTTATTAATACTCCCGTTATTGCCATCCTGAAAGTATTTAGTAAATTAATTCATTTTTGATCTATAAAAAAAAAGCAAAATCTGATTGGCATCATAAGGAAAATAAAGCATTTGTTATGCGGAGCCCTAGTCCTTCAAAATACCAGACTGTAAACCAAGAGAAAACACAGGCACAAAATTAATCCAAACCACCCCTAAATTAAAAAAAAAAAGGCAACTTACGTGCATTCACTAGATGGTGATTATGATGTGGAGCTGGACAGAAAACTTGTGCAGCATAGTCTTCAAATGTGGTGGGCTCCACATGTTGCTGGATAATTGAATCCAAATAACGCATCCTCTCCTCAAAGCTTTACATGTGGGTTAAGATGAAAATATTTAGACAACAGATAGTGGTTCATAAATGGCACAGTTACAACTCCCTTAATGTTCATTTTGAACTTTTTTTCCCTGCCATTTTATTAGTACTGAGAACTATATGAAAGCCATGATCATAACTGTGACCTTTGGAAACATGACAAAATGAAAGGGGCTTCTAGAAAGACCTTGAACAGAAATAATATCCAGTGCATGTAGGATATTCACTGTTCTGTTTACTTTACCCTTTCTTTAACCCACATGTAGCATCAATGTTTGCTGTTGATCTACAGATATTTGGTAGCATCTAGGTTAATTATGATTCACCATTTGCTTATTTAATACATTTTTCATAAAAAAGGGTTATACATATTCATTCCAATATTTTAAACATATAGTCATGATTCTTTACAACCACAGGCTTACCTACCATAAGATCTGAAAAGTCTGTAGTCTAGGTAACATTGCTCATTGTCATACAGCCCAAAACTCTGAACTGGATAATACAGGAACGGAAGTAGGAGTACAATATGGGTATATCGCTATACAGAGTAGAAGCACAAGAGGACACAGAATAGAGGAGGATATCACGGAAAGATGATATAGGGGAGAAAAAACTTTTTTGTGTGTCTGTGTGTCGGAGAGAGGCAAGAAGGGTGTGGGTATAGATAGAACAGGAAAGGAAGGCAATTGCCTAATGGCTGGCCGCACGTCTAAGTTTTACAATGTAACTGATGCTGGATTAAATTTAAGAGGTAAATCGTTTCCTATCCATGGTGTGAGTGCTTGTTAAAAATGCTCAATTGTCTTCATGGACTGCGGCAAGTTAAAAAAAAAAAAAAAATTCAAGCATGGTCTGGGAGTCTCTATGGTTAAATTTCATGTAGGAGAAAATAATAAAATTCTAAATAAAAAATAGCAAAAACTACAAACAAATTTTGTATTGAATATGGTCATTATTATAGTTGAAGGTGCCATTTACCATCACTGAGGCTCCATGCACACTAGGCTTAAAGAAATGCCTGCTCCCTTGGCAGAAAATAAAACAAAAAAACATTTGTACACAGTTTAGAGGAGTTTAGGAGAGTTTTGCGTTTTTTTTCTGCCAGAAAACTCCAATCAGGAATGCAAACCAGAAGGTTTTTTTCCTACCTCTAAACGTTGAGTTCAAAATATGCATCTAATCCTCCTAATGTGCATGGGCACATAGGATAACATTGAGCTGCTTCTGTAGGCAGAACACAATACTCCTGTAGAAGCAGCAATTTTTAAGCCAGTGTGCATGGAGCCTCACTCTGTAGTACAAAGAAGCATATTTGTTTCTTTACCGTTGCTTGATTTTGGGAATCACAATTTAATGGACAGTCCTAAGTGTGTAAAAATGTCCATTATACAAAACAGCTGTCCTTTATGCTGTTGTCAGTAGGCACACCCAAATGATGAAGCCTTTTTGTTTAAGCCTTGACCGATGTGTTATGTGACCCCAGCAACATGTAGTCTTCTTTATTCTCTAAGCTACTTTTCAACTATACAGACTAGTACGAGAAAGGAGAGTTAGATTATTGTTTCCAGAGCTATAAAGAGCCTTCTGATTCCTCTCAACGTCCCCTCTAGCAGATTATTCCATACAGTTCTCCAGCAGAATATAGTCAATGTGGCCAGAGGAGAGAAAAACTGAGGATGAAGCTCACATATAGTATGTACATTTTAAAGGCTTGATGCCCCATCTAACCCTAGGCCCTGGTCTTTTTATGAATTCAGACCTGGGTTTCAGCACTGGACAACCCTCAGATAACAGCTTTTTTTATAATTATCACTTTGAAAGCCCAGTGCAGCATTTTGAAGTACTGATTCATCCAATAAAGTAAACACTTTTACACAGACCAATCTCCCAAGTAGATTAAACATGGGAGTTGTGTAATGAAGGCAGGTGCAATGGTACTAGTTTGAATGTAAAAGACCTACAACCCAAATTCCAAAAAAATTGGGGCACTGTGCAAAATCTACATAAAAACATTGCAATGATTTGCAAATCTCATAAACACATATTTTACGCACAATAGAAAAACACATCAAATGTTTAAAATGAGAAAATGTATCACTCACAATAGAAAAAATATAACATGTGTAAACTGAATTTATTTACCATTTTAAGAAAACATAAGATGATTTTGAAATTAATGACAGCAACACATCCATCTCAAAAAAAAAAAATCAGACGACAAAAAAGGGCATAGTAAGTGGTACTAGCAAGAGGAGGTGAAAGAACATTTTGCAACTAACTATGTTAAAGAAGAGAGGGAACTTCGGCGTATCAGTGCTCAGTTCAGACGTTTGCATCTCTGATGGTATGGGGGTGCATTAGTGCATATGAAATAGGCAGCTTGCACATCTGGAAAGTCACCATCAATGCTGAAAGATCTATCAAGGTTTTCAAACAGCATATGCTCCCATCCAATGTTTTTTTTCAGGGAAGGCCTTGTATATTATAGCAGGACAATGCTAAACTGCATTTAACAGCATGGCTCTGTAGCAGAAAGTCCAGCTACTTAACCGGCTTGTCTGCAGTCCAGACCTTTCACCAATTGAAAAGATTTAATGCATCTTGAAACAAAATATACAACAAAGACCCAGGACTGTTGAGTTAGAATCCTTTATCAGGCAAAAATAGGACAACATTCCTCTCCCCAAAACTCCAGCAACTGGTCTCCTTAGTTTCAAGTGATGTTAAAAGAAGAGGGGATGCTAGACCATGGTACACGTGGCTTTGTCCCAGTTTTTTTTTTTTTTTAGAATTATTCTTTTCTTAACCACTTCAGCTCTGGAAGGTTTTACCCACTTTCTGATCAGGCCATTGTTTTGCACATGGCACTACGTTGCTTTAACTGACAATTGCACGGTTGTGCAATGCTATAACGCTGTACCCAAAAAAAAATTGTCTTTTCCCACAAATAGAGCTTTCTTTCAGTGGTATTTGATTACCTCTGCCTTTTTTACTTTTTGCGCTATGAACATAAAAAGACCGACAATTTTGAATAAAAATAATATTTTTTACTTTCTGCTATAAAACATTTCCAATAAAAAAAGTAACAAAATCAAATTTCTTCTTTAATTTAGGCCAATATATATTCTGCTACATATTCGTGGTAAAAAAAATCCCAATAAGCGTATATTGATTGGTTTGCACAAAAGTTATTGTGTCCAAAATCTATGGGATATATTTCCATCAGGCACAGGGAGCGGGTGTGTGCGATCCGATTTCCGGCGTGTGCGCCGCAATCGCGATCTGCATTACACACCTGTCTCCCACTTGTGCCTGCATGACGCTGGTGGGGACACGCCTTCCACCTGGGGCTTTTAAGGGCAGGGCCCGGCCTACATACTTCCTTTCCTGGTCCTTTCAATCATGGAGCATGTCCTGCACAACTCGTCACATTCACCTCATCTAGGTAAGCCCCTTTTCCATGACTCTCCACCACATTTTCAGCTTACCTTGTGGCATCTAGGTTTTGCCGATGGGTTGCCCTGTGTCAGTGGTGTATGGTTTCCACTGACACAGCTTTTTCTCTCTTCCTTTACACTCCTTCCTTTAGCACTGTTTCACGGGCTCACCCTTTTTATTCTTACACAATGACACTTCCCATTTCTGTTTCCACTCCCCCCTATGGTTCCACTTTCCCTATACTGTTGGTAAGCAATGACACTCTCCCCATCTGTCTACTACAGTCTCACCCATATGCTCTTACTTGGTAATATACCAATATACATTATTGAATCTCCTATGTCTGACATTATTATAGGTCACTTTGGGGTAAGATTGTCCTTCCCATGCCTCCTACCTTGGCATGCACTACACCTTCCCCTATGGCCTGTACCTACCTGTGCCCCACTTGGAGTGGACGGGATATCCCCACCTCAGCCCCGGGGCAGATATTATTGTGGCGTTTCCCTCTCTTGAGCTGGGCTACGCCTTTACAAGTTTAAGTCTAAGTAATATACTGTACCTTTCCCCTTAACTCATAAGGAGGTTGACTAACACATGATCTTTTTCATGTTTACAGTTATAACTAATACAGCATTGCACTCCTGAGTGGCTATTGCGCCACGAAATGCGCAGAGTCTTATCAATGCTTCCATGAAATAATTTCTGCATCACCCATCATGTTATTGGTTTGATTTAATTTTATCATGTACTGTATATTTATGAATTCCTTGACCAGTTATTATGCATTATGCCATGTCCCATCACTGTGGCCCACTGGCCGGATGACTAATTTATATGACATTATGATCGTACATTACTGTAATAGTTTATGCAGTGTGTTAATAATCTATTTTTTATACTTTATGTATTTCATTTTTTGCTAGTGGAATACCTCACTCAAAGTCCCATGACCAATCCCCTTCTTTTGTATGGGATATATTTAGGGACTTTTTTTTTTAAATTGTTTACTAGTAATGGTGGCAATCAGTGATTTTTTGCAGAAGTATGACATTACGATGGACAAATCTGACACTAAGTGACACTTTTTGGGGACCAGTGACACCAATACTGTGATCAGTGCTAAAAAAAAATGCACTGCACACTGGCAGGGAAGGGGTTAACACCAGGGGCAATCAAGGGATTAAGTGTGTGCTTGGGAGGTGCTAACTGTGTGGGGGATGTATATACTGTAGAAAAAGAAATCGTGTTTCAGCTCAACACAAAGATCTGTCCTTTGCTCCCTGACAGATCAGTGGTTTGTCTTGTTTACATAGGCACACCGCTGCTCTAGCTCTTCACCGAATGATCGGCGGGTTGCGGCAGCCAGGAGCGTTTGGCTCCCGCTGTGTCCAATCACAGCGGGAGCGGTGCACGCACTGCCCCTAAACCACGTGCGCAAAATCACATACAGGTTCGGGACTTTGCGCAGCTGGGCCGCCCTGCTGTAATATATGTACATGGGGCGGTCCAGAAGCATTTAAAATGGTACATTTTTCCAGTTTAAACAATTGATATATTTCCTCTTTTCTACTGTGAGTAAACTATGGGGTTTATGAAATTTGCAAATTACTGCATTCTGTTTTTATGTAGATTTTATACAGCGTCCCAGCTTTTTTGGAATTGGGGTCGTATGTTAACCGGCAGTTGTGTAGTAAAACACATGACTACAACTATACCATTCTTATCTATGCAGTTAAAATTCGATTTTGTTGATGACTTGCCTGTAATTTGTGATGGGAGATGTGTGGCTGTATAGAAAGGGAAGAGGCTACAGAAGTCTCTCCCAGCTGCTGATCTCGGTGCAGTTAATAGAATCTTCAGATTCACAGCAAGTCTCCATTGCACATGAAAAACTGCCCTTTATGTATTACCAAAACTAATTTTCTATTTGGCTGAAAAAGAAAAAAAAACACAGTTCTCTTCTGTCTCCTGTGGTGCTTTTCATTATGTTTAGTTCACTCAGAGTCTAAGCTATTCCTCCGAGGGAGAAAGGAAGAACCAAAAAAAGAGGCTAGAGGGACAAAATGAGCTTGTTAGCACATTAGAAGTGTGGCATCTAGGTGGGCTCTAGAAAACCCCACTGGTGTGTTAACTTATCACTCTAGGCATGCTGAGAATGAGGCGCTTCAATTGATCCCTCTTGTTCACACTAGAAGAGAGGAACAGGCGCATAAGCAGCATTAGAACAAATACTGTACAAAAAAAGGATGATTTTACATTTATTGTGAAGTCTGAAGGTTAAGGAACTGTTAGCGTAAACTTTCTACATGTTCACATAAATCTAGAAATGTACTTTTTGAATTATAATCTACATCAGTAGATTAAATAACGGTCCGTGATGTTAAACTTTTTTTGTTCCTGAATGTTTGTGTCGTATCTAAAGTGTAGTCCCACTTTCTCAGCCAAATTGGGATGACACCCACTTTATATTTGTTACATGTTCCTATTAACATAGCATAACTTAAAAAAAAAAAAAAAAAAAAAAAAACGCTGAATACCTTTTTAAGTGGTTTTTACTTGCTAAAAATCCTTACATGCTCTCCCTGCTTTGTAAAGTTCAGATGGGGACAGTGGAGTAATGTTTAAACATACTGTGTGCTCACAGTTCCTCGTTATTAACTGTAAACTGGCCGTCCTAACAAAGGGCTAAAAATTTAGAAACCACCCTCCAGCATTGTATGTTAATGAGGCATACCTCATTCTGGGTGGGGACAAAAGCACAGTAAAGCTGGCCATACATGGGTCTGCATGTAAACAATTCAACAGGGATTGGCTGCATTTCTAACCATCTGGCCAAGGAGGCTGTACAAAAGTCAATCTTCTGACTGATTTCTGTACAACCACCCTGTCGGATTTTCCATGCTTGATCAGCATCATAGGCTATAGCCAGAAACACTGATCGGTGTATTCTGATGACGGGAAAGTCTTCCCACTGTCAGAATACAATAGGCAGTGGGGCGGATTCCCACATTGAGTGTGTGGATGGGGAAATCAAGTATTTTTTCAATTAACCCACTGAGTGTAAAAAGAAATACCTGTGAGCTTAATTCTGATGGCATCATTCAGAAATTGTTGACAGGTGCAGTTGACCTTCTCCTGACCTGCATTTGAACGGTTTCAAGCTGGTTTTTCATTCCCAAAGAATATTATGGGAATTCAAAACCTTTCTGACATGAACAAACAAAAACCCATTGACCCTTACTTCGACTAATGCCATTCTCCTGCTCGTGTGTGCACTGTTGACATTCGGCCCATGTGTACTAGGCTTTAGTCTACATACAAATTATCAGGGGGGTTCTATGTTCTAAGCCTCATTTACATGGGCAGTAAAAATGCTGTTTTAGAGGCATTTTTGCTTTTCTTTATGTCTCTGAACACAGCTCTATTTTATCCAATGTGTCCATGCACATTGTAGCATTTAGACTTGTATTTTTAGTGTCCAGGTGCATAAAAATGTCCCAAACCAGCATATGGAGAGCCACTTACTGGAATAATTTACGTATAATCACGCGCAATGGCATGGAACTTAATCCTAGAGGCTAGAATAACTTAATTAAGTTTTACGTTTTAGAAAACCACCATTTTTCCAGTTTTTATTGAAATTTAAACATTTCAAGTCCAGTGAATAACCTGAAATGATACGAAGATAAGCGGCAAACAGGTGAAAAAAAAGTTTAGGTTGACAAAAAACTGAAAAATAATGTAGAATTCAGAGTTGTACAAAAAGGCCTTTCGACACAAGTCTCTGTATTTCTTTTCGTTTTTACGGAGATTTTGTCGTAAAAATGACGGGTACATTTACTCCG
>BLSH010327817.1:1264783-1287671 GCA_018402905.1 Glandirana rugosa | reverse complement strand
CTGTTAATGTATGTACGAAAAGATCCTACAAAGATTTGTTTATATATGATGGTCAGGTTACAAAATCTTGTGAGTGTAAAAAAGTAAAAGACAAAAATAACTTTAGATAGTTACCAGTAGTTTTGGATACCAGTAGTTTTTCGTTATTACCTTAGTAAAAAAATTGTTTTACATTAGATTTAAAATCTGAGGAGTTTCATCGGTGGAAAACGTCTATATTGTAGGCTTGTGTGAGCACCGTTAGAAATATGTTACCTTTAGTTTATAACAAACGTTTCAAGGAGGGTCGTGATAACTTTAAGGGTGTTTACACAACGTGAACATCCATCTCCAGACTTAAACCCCATCGAGCTGGTTTGGGTTGAACAGGACAGAAGGGTGAAGGCAAAGCAACCTACAAGTGCAACACATTTGTGGGAATTTCAATAGTGCTGGGAGGAACTTTGCAAACAATATTTGATTTCCATTGTATAAAGATTGCCACGAGTGTGTTCGGATGTTATATCTGCAAAAGGTGGCTACTTTGAGGAGTCTAAAATTTAGATTACATTTTGTTAAAAAAATGATTCCATTATTGCTTTTTGATGACCATAGGTTTTGATG
Source organism: Glandirana rugosa (assembly GCA_018402905.1). Lineage (NCBI taxonomy): Eukaryota > Metazoa > Chordata > Amphibia > Anura > Ranidae > Glandirana > Glandirana rugosa. Next base: position 1,287,068 of record BLSH010327817.1, on the reverse strand, counting down.
ACCATTGATAGATTTCAATAAAAACAGAAAATGAAAAAATGTGAGTGTTCTAAAACATTGGACTGGTAGTATATATTTGTTTAGAAACATCCTAGAAAAGCATGTATGTAATTGTCAGTGTGAGTGAAGTCTGAAGAGCACTGGAAGAAAACTCTGCCATAGATGGAAGGATCTGGGTAGCCGTGTCATCAGGAGGATGAAGGGCTGCAGTGATAGAACTAGAATGTAATTCTTAATTTCACAAAATTTAAAGTTATGGGTAAACAACCCAAATGTTCTTTATGCAAGGAACATACATTCCACATTAATAATTATGCTACCAAAATAAGTGCTGTAAATTGCCTCCAGCATTACTCCTGTTTCTTCGTGCTGGAGACTGCCATTGTGCCGAAGCCCAGAGCCCTTGAACAGCAGCAAATTATAAAGCGGAACTAAACCCATAAATCTAACAGTTTAAAAAAACAGGTTCCTAGAATGCTGGGATTGCTAACACATTTGCTTGTGTCCTCAACCAGACTGTCAAACCATCCAATGGCTGGTGTCATATCTGATCACATGTGCAGCACCATGGCAGTTGAAGATCAAATAGAAGCAGCTTCCATGGCTGTAAAGGACAGGAGGGCTTAATTCCGCTTTAAGGCTGTCAGCAGATCAGCCTCTACAAACTCATCAGTGCCTAAAAATGCCTAAATTTGGGAGCAACTGCGCATGTGCAGAGCAGGTTGAAACAGTGTAATACTGGATTTTACACAGTATAGGTACTTCTTTTTATTTTTTTGCATGGCTATACCTGCAAATGGGGTCAGCCTAAAGTGATCTAGCAGGACTTAATTTTCTGACTTAGGTTCCACTTTAAAGACTACTCTAAAAAAACACAGTTGCTAAGTTCCCGTTATGCTTTACTGGAATATACACTTAGCTCTACTTAAATGAAACGGAAACCCAGAATTATGAACATCACACATGGAAATTGGATGGGCAAATTAGAAAACTGGTTTGTTTACTCCTGTGGTTTTAGGTATTCGGGTGAGTTGAACATTTTTTAGGGCATTCCCCTATATTCGTAAGTAAATTGGTACATTGGGACCATTTTGTTGACAACAGACTTCCAATGGTCTAGGGTAAGGGGCTGGGGAGATTTCCATTTAAGGAGTATTGACTTGCGTGCATAAAACAATAGAATACCTAACAAAGTTTTCATGGCCCTGGAGGTAGCCAATAAATGAACTAGACCTAAAATGCAAACGTCGAATGACAAGGGCACCGCTACAGTGGTGACCAAGCAGATACATTGAGAAACCTCAGACCAGAATTGCCTTATGTAAAACACAAAGGCTGCGCTAGCAATATGACAAAAGTAAATCCGTTTGTGATGGATCTTAAAAAATCAACAAATAAGGTGTGTCGTCCCCCAGAATTGCCTTATACCTGGACACTCCCAGTGCACATGGAGGAACGTAGCAGGATCCACTGTACAATGCCAGCATTGTGAAGAGTGTGAGGGATAGATCCTATGTAGCCTCTGAAGCGTTAGATAAATTCTGTGAAAAATCTTAAATTGCATTAACCGGTCTCTAGCTGAGACCACGCTTTGCATGGGGTAGTCCCATACATCCTCCCAGTCCTCTGAATCTAACTCTGGAACCTCTGCACATCAGCATGACAGGAGCCTACCTAGGCCTTTGTGTATGGTGGGCTGAAGAGCCTTATATTTGGAGGAAAGTGGTTTCTCAAGAACGTCCTCACGTAGTAAGGATTCAATTTTGGACAGGAAAAGGGTTATCGGCTGATTGCCAAATAGCATCTGAAAGGCATATCGCAACTGGAGATATCTGAACAGATATGATCTGGGGGGGCATATTTTATTTTAAGGGCATCGAAGGTCATGAGCACATCCCCTTCACAAATTTGACAAAGGTATTTAATCCCCTTAGAGGGTCAGGAAACAAGGAAAATTGTTTAACCACTTAAGGACCGAGCCTCTTTCATAGATTTCCAAACATTGGGGGCGTGGCCTGGATCGGCATGGTGTAGGAAGCAAGGAACGGAGCTCCGCTCGAGTAATCTCCTGTGACTACTATCCTTAGGCTGTAACATCCTCACCTCAACACCGCTACAACGCCTGAACCCCCCCTGTGTCGCCCGCCATCATGTCACCACTGAAGACAAAGGCAGACACTGTTGCTAAACTCGATAAATACCGCCTGAAAGAGCATGAGGCCGTGGGGGAAGATGGCACCTCAGCGCCCCCCTCTGCAGAGGCGGCTAGCATGGAGACTGGCAAAGTTTTAGAGGCAATCTCCGATCTCAAAAGCACCCTAACGGGTAAACTGGAGGAAGTCAAAATAGCCATCTCGCGCATTCACCAGGATGTGCAGAAGGTGAGGGAGCGGGTTACTGAAACTGAGAACAGGATCAGCCACGTGGAGGACAACATGCCGCCATTGAAGGCCGCTACAGAGCGTCTGCAACAGCAGATGGCAACACTACAACAAAAACATGATGACCCAGAGAACAGGAGCAGAAGATGTAACCTCAGGTTCATGGGGCTGCCGGAGGGGGTAGAAGGAGCCAACCCCCCCCCCATGTTCCTGGAAAATCTCCTTATTTTAACATATGGCAGACCTGTGTTCTCCACAAGTTCGTAGTGGAACGGGTCCACCAACTTGCAGCCAGGCCTCCACCACAAGGTGCCCCTCCATGTATGCTCATTGCAATGCTTTTAAACTTCAGGGACCGAGACACGATCCTGAAACTCTCTAGGGAAAAAGGAAATATCCCTTTCAATGGTGGCAGGATCATGGTGTTCCCGGACTTCTCAGCGGAAGTGCAGAAGAAAAGGGCGCACTTTACCGACGCTAAGAGACAGCTCCGCCAGCGACAGATCTCCTATGCTATGCTGTTTCCGGCCAGGCTCCGGGTCGTGGGAACCGACAGAGCTCACTTCTTTGAAACCCCGCAGGAGATGCACCCACCGTACACCCCGCCAGACCAGAGTCGTGTAAGATCACCTGAAAGGTACTATGTTGTTTCCCCCTCTCCTGCCCCCAATCACTTGGTCCCCTGTTGTGACCTTTTGCGCCCCCCTTGTGGGGCGGTGTTTTTCTATTTCCCCCCTTTCTGATTACCCCTGTCCATCTTGGCCCCTCACTGAAACCTACTGACAGACTCCAGGTACAGACAGGGCTATTGCTTTGTGCTTCGGACTTCCTCCTGTACTGTGGCCCTCCTATGTGCCGTTCACTTAGTCACCACGTTGGACACAGACCTTCCACAGCCTGGAATATAAATTCTATATCGGGCGGTTCTACAAGTTCTGACCGGCTTTCTGGGCAGCAGCACAATCTTCAGCGAAAGTTCGTCCCCCTAGCCCCGGAGGCCAGCACGGATAATAAGACTCTCTGGCAGTGCCTCCTGGATGTTTGTTTCTTTTCTTTTTTCTATTGAATTACCTTTTGAATATTTGGTATTATTTTTTGTTGGTATAACCCAACCGATGTTTGCCTAGCCTGACTGGGACCGCCGGGGGGATGCCAAGTGCTGTCCCATGCGGCGGCTCCCCAGCTGGGCTAGAGTCTTTGTTTTAGTTTGTGTTTTAACACAGGTTCAGTTATCAACACGCTATCCAATGAAAACAGTAGAGATGAGTGTGTTCACAACACTGTGTAAATACTTGTTATGCCTATGAGATGTGTCCTGTATGCAATGTATGTGGGGTGGGTGGGCCGGGGGGGCGCCCCGCCTTTCTGGCTGCAGTAGGGGGCAATCACAAGAGTGGGGCCCCTGTTGTGGCTGGGCGCCCTCCCATGCGGGGCCATGCTCGATCAGACGGGAGTTCATTGTTTATGTCACGCTACAATGGAATGTTAGGGGCCTCTGGGCCAAACCAAAACGTATCGCTGCCCTTTCCCTATGTGAAGGCACAGAAGGCCGATGTGGTCGCCTTGGTGGAGACTCACATCACGGGTCAATTACAACCCCCCATACCCCTCATTCCAGAGGGGTGGCACTGCTAGTTGCCAAAACTAAATACAATTTGCGCTTGGTACATAAAGTCAAAAAGCACCAAAAAAAACAGCTGCCAACAAAAATGAGCTTGATCGAACCCACAATAACAATAATAATAAAAAAGTAATGCAGCGCTAGTTCATATATAAAAGTTCATTAATCATTGTCCAAAGTGCATAATTATGGCAGCAGAGAGAGACGTGAAGAAACCGACACCATCTAGAGTGGAGAGGATGAAGGAGCAACTCATCACCTTGGTGCACAAAAAGGGGCAATCCTGCTTACCAGAGAGTATGGGCTCTAAGATTATAAAGAGCCAAAATGGCTAGTTGCCAAATTGCCCAATTCTCCCTTTTGACCCTCCGGTCTGATCCACAGGGCAGATATAAATTTCTTCATGCCATGCTACAGGGAGTGGAGGTGCTGATTATGGCTTTTTATATACCGCCCCCCTTCCAGTTTAGTGCCATTAATGAGGGTCTATCTTTTATGTCTCAATACCCCACGGTCCCTTCGATCTGGTTAGGGGACTTTAATATGGTGCTCAACCCCACACTAGACAGACTTAATACGTCTCCTGCCCCTCCCACACCCCCTACCATTAATAGACTGGGAAGGCTTCTTGGGGAATTCACCTTGGTAGATACATGGAGGCACCTGCACCCTACGGAGAAGATGTTTTCTTGTTTTTCTGCCACCCATGACACCATGTCTCGCATTGATATGATTTTACTCTCCAATTCAATTGTACCGGATCTGCGAGAGGCAGGTTTTAGTCCCAGAGTACTATCTGACCATGCGCCCTACTGGGTGATGTTGGAAATTCAATCCCCTCCCCAATCTAACATTTGAAAACTCAATCCCTTCTGGTTGACGGTTCTCCCTGATATAGAGGAGGTGCAATCAGAATGGGGGCACTACTTTGCGGTGAATAAAGACACGGCCTCACCTGCCCTGGTTTGGGATGCGTTTAAGTCCCAAGCCCGGATGTTTCTTTCCAGTGGGATCTCCAGGTACAGGCACGCTGCCCGTCAGGCGGTGTGTTTGGCTGAGGAGAGATTGGCCGAGTTAGAGTGCACATTTAAGAATGGACCATCGGCGGAGGCTGCCGCCCAGGTTCACATGCAGGCCCGGGTAGTTAATAATTTGCATTTTGAAAAGGCCAGACAACATATTTTTTTATAGCAACTAACGCATTTACGAACAGGGGGAGCGAGTGGCCCGTCTTTTGGCATATTTGGCCCATATGGACCACAGGCCCCCTACGGTCGTATCCTTGAAAACCGAGTCTGGACAAACGGTTCACAGCCCGGAGCTGGTAGCAGATAGATTTCGCACATACTATGAATACCTTTATTCCTTCACCACCAACTACCTCCCGGAAGAACTGGTGGAGTTTTTCTCCACCATTACTCTCCCAGCCTTAGACGACACGCAAGCTGCGATGTTAGATTAAGGTTAGCTTTGGACCAAGATTTATTAAGTGGGTAAGATTATTATACCGGTCCCCTACCGCCAGGGTTTTGGTTAATAGGAGGGTCTCTGGCACGTTCCCCCTGGCAAGGGGCACACCACAGGGCTGTCCCCTGTCCCCATTACTCTATGCCCTTGCAGTCGAGCCTTTAGCTGCCACTCTGCGGTCACACCCTGGGATTAGGGGTCTACGAGCGGGACCGGTGGAGGCCTATATGCAGATGACATGCTCCTCTACTTAGAGGATGCAGGGCCCTCGTAACATGCAGCACTGGCCTTGATAGAACAGTTTGGGAAATATTCTGGCCTTAAGATTAACTGGGATAAATCCCAGATTCTTCCTCTAGATATCGGTGCTCCTATGGAGCCTGAGGCATCTCTCCCACTGGCCCGAGTCAGCACTATAAAGTACCTTGGGGTGACTATTACCCATACACCTAAGGATTATGTTTGTCTTAATTTGGAACCGTTATATGGACTACTAAAAGCCAAAACTCAGGCTTGATCAAGGCTCCCATTTGGTGTAATGGGTCGCATTAATCTCATTAAATTGGTGCTCTTGCCAAAACTCCTTTATATCCTGTGGCATGCTCCAGCGTATCTACCACTGAGAATTTTTAAGACACTGGAGGCCATTCTCAATACGTTTGTGTGGGGGAAATCACGGCACAAACTTCCCTGGCAGGCTCTGAAAAGCCCCACCGACATAGGAGGTACAGCGCTCCCGGATCTTAATCTTTACTACCGTGCTGCACAGCTTTCGCATTTCTACCACCTAGATAAGGAAGACAGGGCACGTTACTTGGAACTGGTATGCTCCCCTCTGTGCCACTCAATATCTCATCCCTTCCACCTTATCCTTTGGGACAGCGGGGACCCTCAAGTGCTGGGGCAACCGAAGGGGCTGTTATTTCATCACAGCAAAGTTTGGGAAGTGGTGAAAAGCAGGTTGCAGATAGCGCCTATTCATAGCCATACGCCCTTGTGGGACAATCCCTGCCTACAGGAACTTATAACGATCCCTGACCACAACCTGTGGAGTGAGCAGGGAATTGCATATTTATCTGATATCTATAGTGGGAGCACTCTTAAGTCGTTTCAGCAACTTAAGGAGGAATTTGGGATCCCCAATTAAATGCACTATAGGTACCTCCAGCTCCAACACGCTCTACAGGCCCAGTTTGGGGACACTGTCCCGGACCTGGGACGGGCACCAGTGCTCGAGATAATACTCGGTGCCGAGTCCAAAAAACTGATCTCTGTGTTCTACAATAGTCTTCTTCTCCCCTCCACGACGGTACTGGCGTTCCGCTTGAAGTACCGGTGGGCTGGGGACGTGGGGGAGCTGGAGGACGAGGAATGGGAGGAGGCACTAGAGTCCAGAAAGAAAGTGTCCCCTAAGGTATCTGACCGTCACACCCAGCTTTACATACTTCACAGAACCTATCTTACCCCCTTACGTATAGTGAAGTATAAAGAGGATTATAGTCCTCTTTGCCCCAGATGTAGAGATCCCGATAGTCATTTTTTTCATCTAATCTGGAGGTGTCCCAAGATCCAGGGTTACTGGGAGCAGGTTGTGAAATTCATCCATGATGAAATGGGGTCCCCCCTGACAGTTTGCCCAAAGCAATGTATTCTGGGCGTATTCCCAGACCCTGATCAAGACAAATTTATTTTCATGTTCCTCCAAGAATCCCTATTCACAGCCAGATTACTCATAGCTCGTAAATGGCTGAGTGCTATCCCTCCCACCCTGAATGAATGGAAAACAGCAGTCAATGCCACATTACCTTATAAAAAGGAGATTTATAAACATAGGGGGTGTCCAGCCAAATACAACAAAATTTGGGGCACTTGGCTGGAGTCGGCTGATACTTGTAGTGATCCGGCAGAGGATAATTATTAAATGTATACTATATAGGGCACTAGACCAGGTCCCTGCCGGCCACCCTACTGGATTTGGACACGGTGCTGTCCCATTTTGAGTTCCCGAATGATATACATGTTGCAACTTGTTTGAACATTTCATGAAATGTGGATTATGGTCTCCTGAATGTATTTAATACTCGTATGCTTGCTCTTGTCAAAATTGTTATGGCGTATACAATTGCTCTGCAGTGTAGCAGTACTCATCTCAAAATACAAATAAAGTTTGTGTCCAAAAAAAAAAAAAAAAAAAAAAACCCCAAACATTATAGATTTTTTTCTAACACCCTAGAGAACAAAATGGTGGTCGTTACAATACAGTTAAAAAATAAAGTTGAAAAGTAAAACAGTAAAGTTAGCCAAATTTTTTTCCATATTGTGAAAGATAATGTTACGCCAAGTAAATTAATACCCAACATGTCATGCTTCAAAATTGTGCCCGCTCGTAGACAAACTTTGGCACTTAAAAATCTCCATCGGCGATATAAAAATTTCTACAGGTTACCAGTTTTGAGTTATAGAGGAGGTCTAGTGCTAAAAATTGCTCTCGCTCGAGCGATCACGGTGATAACTCACATGTGTGGTTTGAACACCGTTTTCATATGCGGACGCGTCTTGCATTCGCTTTCTGCACTCGAGCTCGGCGGGGCGCTTTAAATTTTTTTTTCTTCTTATTTGTTTAACTTTCTATTTTTACACCATCCTTTTAAAAAAAACATTTTTGATAACTTTTATTTCTATTACAAGGAATGTAAACATTCCTTGTAATAGAGAAAAACATGCCAGGAGCTCTTAAATATGAGAACTGGGGCCAAAAAGACCTCACATCTCATATTTACACTTACAAAAAAAAAAAGTCTTATGAAAAAAAAAAAAAAAAAAAAAGATAAATAATTTTTATCCTTTAAGAGCCAAGGGTGTAAGTGACGTTTGACGTTGCTTCCGCTCTTCAATACTATGGAGCCGAATGGGCGGCATCTTACGCTCACTCGGCATCCAGGCATTGTGACGAGTGGACCTGATTGTCTCCCCTGCTACCGGGGGGGTCCTGTAAGTGGCGGAGATGACGGAAAAGTGGCGGGAGAGGCATCTCTCCCGCCCCTGATAAAAGTAATCTCACGCCGCAGGGACCACTTTTATCTGAAAGCGGGCCGCATGCTGTTTAAAAAATACCGGGGTTATGATAGCTATCTGCTACCATAACAACGGTATTCAACGGCAAAGTACCACCATATAATGACAGGGGGTGGTCTGGAAGTGGTTAAGGGAGGGGTTATGCCACAGTGGTGTATGTGATGAAAGGGTGGACTCCGGGTGCTGGAGTTGCCAAGCCCTAACGACTGCTCTCATAGATGGAGTAATTGGGAATAGGACGAACTGGCTTCTAAATAGTATATTACGTAGTGCTTCATACAGTATCTCACAAAAGTGAGTACATCCCTCACATTTTTGTAAATGTTTTATATCTTTTCATGTGACAACACTGAAGAAATGACACTTTGCTAAAATGTAAAGTAGTGAGTGTACAGCTTGTATACAAAGGTGAGTACACCCTTAAGTGAAAATGTCCAAATTGGGCCCAATTAGCCATTTTCCCTCCCCCGTGTCATGTGACTTGTTAGTGTTACAAGGTCTCAGGTGTTAATGGGGAGCAGGTGTGTTAAATTTGGCGTTATCGCTCTCATACTGGTCACTGGAAGTTCAACATGGCATCTCATGGCAAATAACTCTCTAAGGATCTGAAAAAAAAAGAATTGTTGCGCTATATAAAGATGGCCTAGGCTATAAGAAGGTTGCCAAGACCCTGAAACTGAGCTGCAGCACAGTGGCCAAGACCATACAAGCGGTTTAACAGGACATGGTCCACCAAAGAAGTTGAGTGCATGTGCTCAGCGTCATATTCAGAGGTTGTCTATGGGAAATAGACGTATGAGTGCTGCCAGCATTTCTGCAGAAGTTGAAGGGGTGGGGAATCAGCCTGTCAGTGCTCAGACCACACGCCGCACACTGCATCAATTGGTCCAACATAACGGCCACAAACACACCTCCATGACGACCACTGCCTTGCTAAAGAAGCTGAGGGTAAAGGTGATGGATTGGCCAAGCATGTCTCCAGAACTAATCCCTATTGAGCATCTGAGGGACATCTTCAAAGGGAAGGTGGAGGAGTGCAAGGTCTCTAACATCCACCAGCTCCGTGATGTCATCATGGAGGAATGGAAGAGGACTTCAGTGGCAACCTGTGAAGCTCTGGTGAACTCCATGCCCAAGAGGGTTAAAACAGTGCTGGAAAATAATGGTGGCCACACAAAATATTGACACTTTGGGCCCAATTTGGACATTTTCAATTAGTGGTGTACTCACTTTTGTTGCCAGCTGTTTAGACATTAATGACTGTGTGTTGAGTTATTTTGAGGGTACAGCAAATTTACACTGTTATACCAGCTGTACACTCACTACTTTACGTTGAAGCAAAGTGTCATTTCTTCAGTGTTGTCACATGAAAAGATATAATAAAATATTTACAAAAATGTGAAGAGTATACTTACTTTTGTGAGATACTATAACAGCCAAGCTGCGCTGCCTTAAGCACAATTGCAGCATTTGTCTCATCTGCGACTAACCAGTTGTGGGCCCAAGTGAGTAAAGCAGCAAGGTAATAAGTGAATAGATTTGGGCACGCCAGGCCACCTTCAGTCCATGGTCTTTGCAGTATAGTCAGTCTAAACTTAGGCCTTTGTGATCCCCACAGAAATGAAGTCACTGCGGATTCAAATTGCTTAAAATACCTCTTAGGGATCCACACCGGGGCATGATATAGGACATACAATATAGAGGGAAGCAACTTCATTTTAATAAGATTATTCCTGTCCATGAGAGAGAGGGGAAGGTGGGACCATGCTGATAAACGTTGCTTTGCCAGATTCAAGAGCCGCAGGAAATTCAGAGTTGCATAGTCTGTTGCGTTTAAGGATAACAGCACCCCCAAATATTTGGCAGAAGAGGTCCACCTTAGTGGCAAATCCGTAGCCGCCTTGGTTTCCCCCTATCGATCTATGGGCAGGATAAGGGATTTATCCCAATTAATCTTCAGACCTGTCAATGGGGAGTACATGAAAAGCAAGGCCAGGGCTTCTTTAAGAGAGGGTCCAGGGTCATTAAAACAAAAGAACCATGTCGTCGGTCTAAAGCGCTACTTTTTCACTAATGGCACCTTACCTGAATATCCTTAATGAGGATTACGTATGGATTGTGCGATCGGCTCCATCATTTGCGCAAATAGCGATGGGGACAACGGGCACCTCCTAATTTTATTTGTGCCAGGGGAGCCTTGTAAAGGATCTTGATCCAGTTACGGAAACGTGGACCAAAGCCCATCACCTCCAGTACAGCTGACATGTAGACCCAAGTCCACTGAATCAAAAGCTTTCTCTATGTTGAGCATAAGCAGGACCCTAGGGGCTGACTAGGGAGCTGCAAGTGTGTCAAAACTCTGCATATATTAAGGTCTGTCGATTTTCTGGGGATAAAGCCAGTCTGATCAATACGATGGATGGTAGGAATTTGGTCGATCTCATGGCTAACACCTTGGTTAAGATCTTAAAGTCGTAGTTCAATAGAGAGCTTGGTCTATAGGACGCAAAACGCTTGGGTATTCATATAATATGCACCCGGTACAAAGATGAGGGTAAGGATTGGGACTCATAGCTCGCTGAAAACACCTCGTAAAGCTTCAGAGCTAAGTATTCAGCTTGCAATTTATGCCAATGCCCCGGCAAACCCATCGGGTCCAGGAGTTTTATTACAGGGAAGTGAGTTAATGGTCTTTTCAATTTCAGTAATGGATACGGATATATAGAAAAGCAGCCTTCTCAGCAGACAGGGTAATCAAAGAGAGTGAGCAGAGTGTCCAATAAGGTTGGGGGATCCGGAGAGGGGCCCCTGTGATATAGAAGGACTGAAAAAAAGCTCTGAAACACACCTAAGATGCTGGGGGGGGGGGGGTCAGTTATGGAGTCCCCAGCGTCTGAGAGTAGTTCCGAAACCACCGTCAGATGCCGGGAGTCTGCGACTAAGTTAGCCAGAAGATTGACGTTTTTATTCCCTGACTCAAACAGCCTCCCTGCCTGAAGGGCGACATCTGCATGAGTGAGGGACATGAGGTGTAGCTCCAGGTCTCTATGGGCCTGTGCCAGATTAGAGTAATAGTCCCTAGTTGGGGAGAGCACAAATTCAGAAGCTGCCTCAGACTCCGCCCGTTCAAGCAAGGTCAACTCAGAATTATATTCTACTCTCGTGGTTTTAATGGCTGAAACATATTGACCTCGGGTAAACGATTTGAAGGCATCCCACACCAGCTGGGGGGATGCAGAGGATTCATTCACCTCCCAGTAATGTGCATCAAAGTCCTTCAGTGGCTCCTGTACCCTCTCATTATGCAACCATCCAGAGTCTAAGCGCCAGCAGCCTAAGGACCTACCTCCTCCCACAATCATTTCCAGCGGGGAGTGGACCGAAATGCCTGCTGACAAGTAGAAAACTCCCCGTATGGTAGATTGTATCAGCCGAGAACTGAATGCTAAGTCAATGCGGGAGCCAGATTTATGCATAGCGGAATAGTGTGAGTAAAACCGATCAAAGGGAAACTGATATCTCTAGACTGTTTAGGTCAAAGGTATGAGCCCAGGACCCTAAATCCACACTGGATATCCGCTGAGGGTTGGAGCTGTCCAAATCAGCCTGTAAGACATAGTTGAAGTCCCCAACCCAAACAATTCTAGTGAGCTGCAGGGGTGCCAATTTCTCCAAGGATGGCAACTCCCGTGGCATAGTTGGAATAAGTGGCGAGAAAGGCTTGTTGCATCCACGTTCTGCGGAGGGATAAGATATTGTTCCCTTAAAGGTGGGTTTCTTGTTAAATGAGGATATGAGGTTTAAGAGTGTTGAGGTATTTAAACATCAGGGACCTTTTGAATTTATTGTTCAGACCCCTTATGTTCCAAGAAACTAATTTCAGCTCCATTGGGACATTATAAGAAATATAATTAACAGAATGGGCACAGGGTACCAAGAGACATGGGGGGAGGCGTCATGAACCTTACCAAAAGGAGGAAAAAGGAACCCGCCCGCCGGGGGAGTTGCCACACCTCCTAGGGTAACAGCACTGAGGAAAATGACTGATTATAGCACTCCAGCAAATAAGGAGAAACAGAGTAAGACAGTTGGTTACTATAGATTACAAACATATTAATAAACAGTGAACATAGTAAAGTAGCTAACTCTCTACTACCCAGCAACCCCAACAACTATGCCAGTCAGTTTGATACCCATAACTAACAAAACTTCAGTCTTCCAGAATGCGGCAAAGGTGGTACCGCTGATGCCTCTTCAGGAAGGCGGAACTTGGGGGGGGGGGGGGAATGAGGGGTTAGGTGCGTAGATGTGTGTATAACGAAATAGCTCAGTTGGAGAAGGAGCCAGAAGAAGCGTTAATCATGTCTAAGACTAGAAGGATCATTTAGGGTCAGAAACTCAGTTGAGAAAGGGGATATAACTGGACCATAGGTCAAACATAAAGGCCCCAGGGAGTAGATCCATTGGTGACATGAGACTGTGTGTATGCCTCGTGTAAGAAACCAGGGAGCCAATCAGCAACTGGGTAGGTGATAAGAAGATCAGATGAGCTAAATAACAAGGGACTGGTAATTGGATAAACAACCACTGAAAGTTTGGAACCAAAAGAAAGATGCCTTTTTTAGAGCAACTCTTTAATGCAATTTGTAATGAGGAATGGCTTATCTTACTCACTGCAGGGTATTCAGCCAGTCATCCGCGTCAGCTGGGGAGTCAAAGAACCAAACCGTTGTGAGGGACCCGGAGACGGCTAGGATACAGCATGCTGTATTTAATGTTTTTTTTTCATGGAGGCACTTATGGATGTCGTTAAAAGTTTTCCTCTTATGCTTCAGCTCAGCTGAGAAATCCGGAAACAGTAGGATAGAGGAGTTGCCATATGGAAGTGTGGGGTGTTTGCGAGCCTCGGATAGAACTCTATCACAATCCCTGTAGTTGAGAAAACAAACCAAGAAGGGTCAGGGATTTGCACCAGGGATAGCGCAACCCGTAGGTACATGGGTGGGCCCGCTCTACTACATATGTTGGGGAGACTGAAAAGCCCACTTGCTAAAGAAACAAGTAATGCTCTTTGTACTTGTGTTCAAAGTATTCCACAATCTGCTAAGATTGCTTTTGCGCTTTGTGTTTCTTTTTTATTCAAGTTGGGTGCACAAGTCACTACAAATCTACAAAAGAAAAGTAGTAGCACTGCAAAGAAGGATGGAATGTCACTGATAAAGAAGACAGCAACACTTGGCTTACTGATTTAAATTCAATGAACCTTGCCACTGTCAATAAAAATTCTCTCTCCTTCATGTTCAGGATTATTTTCACTGGAAAGTCCTTATTGTCATTTTTGCCACAAGCGCAATGATAAATGGCAATAGTACACTGTGCAAGTAATAGGCTCACAAGAAAAACTGAATATGCAGGGTATTCTGAAGACCACTCTTTAACCACTTCCCACCCACTGTAAGAAATAAAGCAAAGGGAAGGCGCATGCAACTAGTGCATTACCAAAAAATAATTTATTAAAATATAGAAGTAAAAATTCAATACTCACAAAATAGATGGCACAGAGCCATAAAAGACATTAGGATAAAATCGACAGAGGCGGAAAAACCAGCTGACGCATTTTGGGTGAGAACCCCCCTCTTCAGAGCTAACCCACTGTATGCAGAATGACGGCCAGGAAGTGGTTCTGTAATCCTGACTGGGCGTCATATGCCGTCCAGCAGGATAACAAGCCAGGGCGGAAGCGTGCAGCGCGGCGATCCGTCGTGTGGTGTTTCAGTCTGATCGTGGTAAAGAGCCTCTGTCGGCAACTCTTACAGTTCACAGCTGATCACAGTGAAAATAGTGAGAGCCGCATATCGGCTTTTCCTCTACTCGCGTATAGCCAATCGGCGGCACTCCTGACAGGGGGCTCTGCGTTGACTGTTTATCAGTGCAGCCCACCCCGTGGATGCCCACACAGGACCACCAGGGATGCCTACCCAAGACCACCAGGGGTGCCTACCCAGGACCACCAGGTATGGTAAACAATTGGCAATAGGGATGGCACTCAGTGCCAATCTGTGATGCCCACCAGTGCCTCCTTATCAGTGCCATCTATCAGTGCCACCCATTGGTGCCCACTAGTGTCACCTATCAGTGCCACCTATCAGTGCCGCCTATCAGTACCGCCTATGAGTGTCCATCACTGCTGCATATCAGTGCCTGTCAGTGCTGCATACAAGTGCCTCCTCATCAGTTCCGCCTCATCAGTGCTGCTCAGTACTGCCTCATCAGTGCCCGTAAGTGCAGCCTCATTAGTCCCCATCAGTGAAGGATAAAAACTTATTTACAACATTTTGTAACAAAGAAAAACTTTTTTTCTTCAAAATTTTAAGCCTTTTTTTATTTGTAGTGTAAAAAATAAAAGCCACAGAAGTGATCAAATAACACCAAAAGAAAGCTCTACTTGTGTGAAAAAAATGATAAAAATGTTGTTTGGGTACAGCATCGCATGACCGCGCAATTGTCATTCAAAATGCGACAGTGCTGAAAGCTGAAAATTGGTCTGGACGGGAAGGGAGGAAAGTGCCTGGTATTGAAGTGGTTAAGCCAAGTTAGGGAAAGGTGCGTGTATAGAAAAAAAAAAACGAAAAAAAAACACAACCAAAACATTAAAGTCCAAGCTATATTTCAGACATGGTTAAATACTAGGAACACGTTTTTTAATTTTCTAGGGTTAAAAGGTGACCCTGGTCAGTCACTGCAGGAGTCATGGCATGTCTTGCTCTTTAAACCATGTAGACAACCAGATGACTAAATCCAAAACAGGTGCCTCCGGCTGAACTGGCAGATTCTGCTTCGAGGCATCTGCTTTGACACACTGTGCCATGGCTTTATTAAAAGGTGCTGAATTAATGGAGTGGAAATTAAAGTCTGTCTATGGTCAAAAAGCTGAGCCATATTTCTTCTGAAAATTTCCTTATAGGACAACAAGTTTGATAAATATGCATGTAAAAAAAAAAAAAGAAAAAGGTAATCAACAAACCTTTGATAATTTAATGATGTGCTACACTACAGAAAATATGCCATTATTTCATTAAGTACCCCATCTCCTAAAATACACTAAATAACCTTAACATGCACAGGAAAATGTTTTGCTAACAAGTGTTGACCAGTTTTATTGCCAGCAACATTATACAGCTAGGATGTGTCCAATGTTTGTGTCCACAATAAACTCTAAGTGCCGGTTCACACTGGGGCAGCTTCAGAGTCGCCCGACTCTGAAGCTGCACTGTACAGCACTTTACTATCACGTTAACTAATATCTGCCTGGCTGAGTATAAAACGCAGAACCTTAAAGCTGAAAAAAAAAAATCTCCTGCAGTGGGGCATGCCCTGTACCCCCCCCCCCGCTACTATCACTAAAAGGGTTAAATGCTCATGACCATATTAAGTCCATGGCCTATTGGGCCAATGATGACCCAAACATCCTCGCCCGGAGTGTATACGCCTTGGCCACAGCTGATTGGGCTGCATCTGAAAGCTTCCTTCTGGGTTTGGAGCGAATTCAAGCTCATCCCAACAGTGAAGCATTACTGATGGTGTACAATGGTGTGAGGGTGCCCTGTTGCCTCATGAAAGCGATCCAAAACACAGGAGAAAATTAACAATGTGGCTCAAAGGGAAGATATTCCATACAATTTAGAATGGTATACATCTTAATTGTACAGAAATAAAGCAGTGTGATATCAAAGCACCAAGAAATGTTCAATAAGTGTCAGGGACACCTACCGATTATTATTTCTCTACATCTGTGTATACAGAGCTTTAATGAGACGTATATATGTGTTGTTATAACTGAGGCTTGTTACCACACATATTCTAGGATATGATTTCTTGCTGTGGTAATATGCTAGATAAGGTTCCCCACGGCCTGATGGAGTTAGCCTCCCTCAAAAGGAATTAAAAGTTCCTTGGCATAGAAACCAAACAGTTCCCCTAATTAAAAATTAAATTTTTACTTCTAAGCTGTACTTTATTAACTGGAAGAAAGGAAAATACATTAGTTTGCCCTGTTGATTTTTTTTTGTAAAATAACAAACATGTCACACTTACCTGCTCTGTGCAAGGGTTTTGCACAGAGTGGCCCCCGATCCTCCTTTTCTGGGGTGTCCCGGCAGTGCTCCTGGCTCCTCCTTTTCATCGGGTGCGCCCATGGAGAGCCGCTTTCCACGGAGGCAACCGTGAGGGCGCGCTCCCGAGTCTTGCTGCTGCGTCCACTGACACATACAGCAGGACTTGGCCCAGACTCCCGTGTCCCTGGATCTGAGTGACAACAGCGGGAGCCAATGGCTCCTTCTGCTATCAATCTATTCAATGAGGCTGGAGATGCTGTACTTGTGCTCTTTGCTGAAACGATTGGGTTCAGGTAAGAAAAAGGGGGGCTCTGGGGGGCAGCTGCAGTGCAGAAGGTTTTTCACCTTACTGTATAGAATGCATTAAGGTGAAAAACCTTGAGGGTTTACAACTCATTTAAGAACAACTTTAAAAATAAAATGTGACATGTAAAAACAGAGAATGTAGTAAATGGCAGCAATATTTCCACAGACATATTCCAACAGTAAATATAAGGTAACAGAGTTCATCTACAAAGATGCTGTCATATCATTTGTGTTACTCTTAATTCACAGAGCCACAGAAAAGAGGCAACAATATGGCTCATCTAAGACCTGGAGATTTGTCTACTGTGCCACAAAAATAATTTAACTGTTGTCTGGTCTTGCTAAAATGCAAATACAAACCTGTTTTCTGTTGATAACTGTAAATGCCACAAGCGTTCATTTTGATGCAAATGATGCATCATTATTTACAGTCCTTCAGTGTAGGGGTGAATTGCTGCAAGTTGGCCATGCACTAATAGAATTCCGTACAAACCTTCCTCATCAGAACATCCTTAGAAAATGCTCTGCCCCCCTCTAGAGCTGTTCGTACATTACCGGGTCTACTACTGTTTTATGCTCGAAAAGTATCATATTCAAGTGGAGAGTTTCTTCTGCACCTACTCTAAATATGTGGAAGTCTCTAGTCAACTTGGTCATCCCCCTGTACAAAGAAACCTATCTGCTCAGAGGCTGCCCAAAAAAAATTAACAAGGTGTGGGGTTGTCTGGCTAGAGTCTGATATTATTACTACAGACCAGAATAACCCTGTGGATAGCACATCTTAATTCTATTCCCAACTGGTTTTTAGTCAGCCAAATAGAGTTGTCATGGCAAATGTATTCTATTGCCTGTCAGGTTGGCCAAGTTCCTTAAATGATTGTGGTTAATGGCATTGTGGGACAGGTGAATCTTGAGGGTATTGCTGACCTGGTCATTATCCCCCATTGATCATATCCTTTCTGTATTTGAGCACTCTTTAATCCTTGTCTTTAGCAGCAAATTTTGGGATGTTTAGTTCAAGTTTGCAGTTTTATGATATATGTTTGTGACCTGGGGTAGGCCCAGAGGCTTTTTTAGTGTACCTTTTACTATAAAATAATAAAAAGAATTAAAAAAAAACATCCTTAGAACATCCTTTCTTGTCATTGTGGAGTCAACTAATTTAGTGTGATAGTCATTAATATGTTGTCCACAGCTGCTATTTAAATGGAATACCAGAGTAAGCAGGTTACATTACAACATGTCAGATTTTTGTATGGTTTATCCTGAACATAAAAAAACACATTTAGAATTAGAATTATATTTGAGAAAAAAATTCTATCCCCCTCCTAAAAATTTTTTGCCACTGTGGGTGAAAACAAATGTCGATTTGAAGCCATTAACTATTTAGTTTTCTAAACGGAAACATTTTGTATGAAATTCTACTAGAGTATGGCCAGCTTAAAGAAGTTCACATTTGCAAAACATAAATAAATGAATATAAACTTTTTTGCAGGTAAAGATATGCACTTATTATTTTTTTTGTAATGGACCTGTAAAGCATTGCACCCATGATCAGCAGATGGTGGGCATAATGCCACAGTCCTGCAGACTGACTGTGTATCTGTCTGCCCGTACTTCTGATATGGCCAGGCAGTTACATTATGACAGGAAGACTTAATGGACTGCCACAGCACTCAACAGTGCCGTGGTAGCTGAATGAGAATTACAAGTCAACAGCCGCAAAGGCTGTCGAACCTTGTAGTTTTCCCATTCACAGAACACTTTTTGTTTCAGATTGTGACAGCTAGCGAGGGGGGAGAAGGATCCCCCACTAGCTGTCAAAGCAGGGGATCGGGGACCAGTGCATCTGTAACATGTTACATCCTGAATATGGGTGTAACATGCAACATGTTACAAAAGGTGGTCTTATCCTTTAAAGTGGAGTTCCTATCTCCCAAGTCAAGTCAAGTTTTTTTTGTTTAAACGCAGCTGTGATTTGTTAAACTTTATCTGCCACAATTAGCTAGTGCCTATAGTGTATTCAGGTTAATTTCAGGTTAAATAAAGAAAGACTACCTTGATCATGGAAGCTGGCAAGGTCCATGTCCACGGTGGGCATCTGAAGCCCTCTGGTATCTATTTCCAGGATTAAAATTGGTGGAACTCTGCTTTGAGTCTAAACGCTGATCGACTATTTTTATGTATGGCCAGTGTTGGTATTGCACCTTAGTTGAGACACTGTTACCAGCAGCCTGTATCACAGAGTCCTGCATTCAGCTAAGGTGCAGGGGAATGCACAATGGCAGCTGGATTCTTTAATAACATTAATAACGTGTAACCAAATTAACACAGACTAATATTATAATCATGGACAAAAACTAACAACCTGCAAGCCAGCAACTGAATTCTTTCTAGCACAAAGCCTACAAAATTCTATATTATTTTTTAATAACACTGTCATGCTTCTGCAGATCCATATAAAATGCTTTTTGAAATAATCATAATATTCATATCAAGGACAAATACTTTACCACTCAATTGTATGTGTCATTTTGATATTGTGATCTGTCCTTGGAGAGGGGACACTACATTAACTACAAACAGAATGAGTACTCTGCAAGAGGCCAACAGCTCAGAACCATTGTATGCTAGATCACATCTCACCTATGTATGGTTAGAACAACAGTGAGCTTTTCATTGGTCATAAGTGCAGCAATGCTCTTTCATCATAGATCTATATATTCTAGTTTGCATAAAATGTAAATATACCTTATGTGAAACTTTGTGATAATTCTATTTTTATAATATATGATCCTATGCATTACAAACGTTTGAAGATTCAGGATTTAAAAATCATCTAAAAGAGAAACCTTGATAGCAGTGTATGGCTTTCACCTTTATTACTAACATATGCAATAGCGACCCCGTACATTCAAATAAAATGCAAATTTACCTTTTTGCTTATTAGCAAAACAAAGGGCAAAGTAATAAAAAAGGTTTACGTTATGCATTTGTATCCAATTGCCTTCTTAACTGTACCAATTTCTGGTTTCATATAAATAAGAGACTTGCCACATTTCTCTTTCTTAGCAATTGGCAGTCTTTAGCAATATGCCAAGGAAACCTTCTAGGTCAGATCAGACGTTCCAACAGCCAAGAAGTGTATGGCAGCCCAATTCATACTCTTCAGGCCAACATTGCTGGAGAGGCAGTCAACCAGTAAGCCTGACCTAGTTAATAATTTACCAAACTCTGCAGACATGGTCAAAACAAGTGATCTATAGAGAGCAGAGCAGACAGGCAATCTGTCAAAAAAGCTAGCACTTGTGCTAATCCACAGTTAAGCTCCCCAGTATGCAGACATAGACACGTTCAGCTGCCTACACCATGAGTAGTAAATTACTCAAGGCTTATCTACATCTATGTGCAAGGCAATCATATCCTGGTCCAATTGAATCTTGTAATTATTATGAATGCACATGAAGTTTGATTGTATTACTTAAAGTGAACTGTGACAAATGACAGCCCAAGACACTGCCTCTATCTTCCCGATAAGCTGCATATTAGTTTAAACTAATGCACACTGTGCCCCTGGGGGTCAGCTGGCTTAGCGTCTAGAACAATAATCTAGACTTAAATGTATGCAGCCATCAAAGGTACAAATGGCTTTCACTATATTAACTTCTACAATTAAATATAGAGATGTCCGTACATTGCCATATTCACAACTGGTAAAAAAACATAGAAAACCACAAACTTATTTCAGACAACAAAACCGATACTAACTTAATTTCAAATAACGATAAAAGTAAATTTACTGAATATTATGGATAAAACTTGTACTGTATTAGTAACATGCCTAAGGCTATTTAGATAATGTGTTACTCACAATACTTTAAAATTCTTTTATGTCTCTACAGCTGAACAGTCAGTATTAAACATACTTGTTGCGAGTGACTTTAAAGTACTAAAGGCATGGGATTAGCATATCAGTCAGGGAACTAGCATTTTCAGAAGGAGAGGTTAGCAATGGCAGCCTCCATAAAAAAATCAATAAAAAGCTTTAAAGTATAAGTTCACCTTTTGTAACAGGTTACACCCATATTCAAGGTGTAGCATGTAACATGTTACAAATGTACCGCCCCTGCACCCCGACCTTCGTTTTGGCAGCAAGTGTGGGATCTTTTCTCCACCACAAACTAAAGAAAACGTCAGTGTTCTGTGAATGTATGGACTACAACTACCAACAGTCTTTTGCGGCTGTCGGCTTGTAGTTCTCAATGAACTACCACGGTGCTGTTGAACGGCTGTGGTAGTTCTTAGATTCTTCCTGTCAGGGTAAAACTGCTTGCCCGTATGATGTACGGGCAGACAGCTTACACTGACAATCTGCAGGAGACCTGCACGGCATCAACAATATGCTGATCACTGGTGCAATGTTTTCCAGGCTTCAAAAACAAAAAAATAGTAAATACACATTTTTTTACCTGAAAAAAATGTGCATTTATTATTTTTTGTTAACCACTTCAGCCCCGGAAGGATTTCACACTTTAGGACCAGAGCCCTTTTTGCGATTCGGCACTGCGTCGCTCTAACTGACAATTGCGCGGTCGTGTGACGTTGTACCCAAACTAAATTTGCGTCCTTTTTTCCCCACAAATAGAGCTTTCTCTTGGTGGTATTTGATCACCGCTGCGTCATTTCTGATCGCCGCTATAAACAAAAGAAGAGCGACAATTTTGCAAAAAAACCCAAATTTCTTACTTTTTGCTAAAATACAAATCCAAAAAAAAAAAATACAAAAAAACTTTTTTTTTCACCGTTTTTGGCCGATTTATATTCTTCCTCATATTTGCGATAAAAAAAAAATCGCAATCGGCCTTTATTGATTGGTTTGCGCAAAAGTGGCTGCGTTTACGGATGATGAGAATTCATTTTTGGGGTTTTTATTTATTTTTTTATTTTTTATTAGTAATGGTGGCGATCTGCGATTTTTAGCGGTACTGCGATATTGGGGCAGACATGTCGGACCATTTTGACACTTTTTTGGGACCACTGGCATTTATACAGCGATCAGTGCTATAAAAATGCACTGATTACTGTGTAAATGCCATTGGTAGTGAAGGGGTTAACCTGCAGGGGGCGCTCTAAGGGTTAACTGTGTTCCCTGGGCGTGTTCTAACTGTGGGGGGACTGCCCTAGCAGGGGAAGGGAAGTGATCACAGCTTCCGTGTAGAGGAAGGCTGTGATCACAGCCCTTCCCCCCTCACAGAACGGAGGTCCGAGTTTACTTACACGGACCTCCGTTCTTTCACTCCGGGGGGGGGGGGGGGGGGGCA
>BLSH010327817.1:1227154-1237989 GCA_018402905.1 Glandirana rugosa | reverse complement strand
CTACACTTGGATACAAAACATGTCATATCACAGAGATGTAGTTACAATATAACCTTATGTTAGAATAAGAGTACAACCGCGGAGATAAATTTTTTGTTAGTCACCTTAAGTATTCCTTACAACGTCTGCGAAAATCTTTAAGGTAACCTGTGGACATACTGTTTACCGTAACACACGTTGAAACAAATATACCGTCTTTGTACATGTACAGTAAATCCAGTAGTATGAGGTCGAAGAGAGGGATAAGGGAGGGGAACTATAAACAAAAAAAAAAAAAAGAAGAAGAAAAACGTAAAAGTTAAAAGAATTATTCAGGATAGTGATAAACTTAAAGACTGCAAAGGAACAAAAAAGACAATCTTCGAAATAGATGTACTCCTTTTAAACCTGCAGTCGACAACCTGGGAGAAACTCCCATGTCACTGAAACTGAAAATGTCACAATTCTTATTAAGAAAATTGAAAATGCAAAAAGAAGAAGAAAAAAAAAAAAAACAAATATCAAGGGGAGGGAATAGGGAGAGAAGCTGGAGTATGATGACCTAAATGACATGTACATGTTTCTGCCATATAAACAAAGTTGCACACAATGCCATTTGTCATACAGGTGTCCAATGGAATTTCTAAAAGCGTCTGCAACATTCCTTATGAATTCCACTGATTGTTTTTTAAATAGAGGCGCCAACATGAGAATAAGATTGTATTCCAATATAACATTGATGTAGAGACACTATACTGTACAAAACATAGGTTCACATCTTGTCTAAAACCATAGCTAGTTGAAGGAACATTTTGTGTTTGCTGGGTAAATCAATTATAAATATACACTAAATTAGAGATCTTACGGATACAATATCCTGACAATATACACTAGGCCCTGCTTACATACTTCAATTGTTAAGCAATTTGTAATATTGAATAAAGCAAACGAAAACATATGACAATATTATTATGCACATTTTTTTTTTCAACATGGTAGAAATTCTTCCTTTTTATATACCTATATTCTTGTCACCCTAGGACAGGAAGTGTGTTAGGACTACAGAACACCTGGCTTTGTCCTCACCTACATAAGGATGTGCTCTGTAGTGCTCAGAAATAACCTGTACAAGGCTGGATATAGTAGGAATTTCAGCTCAGCAAGGTACTGTGTTGTCAGTTCCCCATAGCATGTTAGGAGCTCACTGTATTTCTAGCTGGACCAAAAGGATTTTTTTAATACTTATTGAAAAGATATAACAAAACGTATTCAGTTGTATATTTACTAGGCCAAAGAGAATAAAAGGATATCATTGTTTGTGTTTACATGCACTTTAAGCCTTATAAAGATAAGCCATTTTGCTCAGCATCAACCAAGAAAATGTAGAAAATTCTGAAATTGATGCTTACAATTTAAAGGTTATTTTATAGGCATTTCAATACAGTAATATTCAATCAAAAATGAATTAAACATTACTTTCCTCCCATATAGTAACCTCATTGTAGAGCAGAGTACCATTACAATCTATAATTAAGATGACCGACTGATTCTATTTCCCATTTATCGCTACATGCCAATGTTAACACAATTTCAATCAGATTTCTTTCTCTTGAAATGTTCCTGTGAATGACTTTATCTCCAATACTGTGTCCTGCTGTGCAGCATCATCTTCTCATTTAGGTTCCTGTGATACGTCTTGTGCTGTCAGACCTTATACTAACTGAACCTAAGAGAAATGTGAAATGGAACCTGGAGGCAAGACTGAATGCAATTGTCATCCAATAACTCTAATTTAAGATGGAACTGGCTGCCAGCACTGTTGTTCATGGATGTTTGCTCCCTAGACACTGTCACAAGCAAAGTGGACCCTGACAGAATGGCTGACAATTCACATGACGCAATGTAAATAGAAAATGTACTTACATGAAATTTACTTTCACTTAATTTTGCTGTAAATACAATAACCAAACAGGTACATGGTGCCGCATTTTTAATTTGTTTGTTCAGCCTGAAGTTAATAAAAGGTTAGTCTTTTTTTTTTTTAATTCCTTATTTTGCCAATGGTATCAATTAATCCAAACAGTGACACCACAACTTGTCAAGTAAAGAAAGCAAGGTCCTGGTGCGTAAATTTCAAGAAAATATGGAGCACGTCTGCCACAGCCTCGCTGCATCTACAGCAGGTTGTAGAGGTCTAAGGAGACATTTTGTGCAGTCTATGTGGGGGGGGGGGGTGTTAGTTTTTGTTACCTGGAGCACACAGAGATGTTTTAAAGTGGTTGTCAAGTCATGACAACCACTTTAAACTACAGGTAAGCCTATATTCAGACTTACCTGTAGGTCCCGGGAATATCTCCTAAACTTGCACCGTCTAGGAGATATTCCCTGTATCTGCATGTGCCGACGTCATCGGCACATGCAGAGTGAATTAACAGCCCGATTGGACAGTTTCTTCACGAAGCGTGCCGTAAATGACAGCTCCTGAGCACATGCGCGGGATTGACGTCAGCGCAGCTCCTGCCAATGACAGTGATTGAGTCCGCGCTGTGATTGGTCGGAGCCCATGATCCCGGAAGACAACGGAAACAGCATGTCGCCGGTCACAGCGGTGCTCGGGGACCGCTACTACAGCGTCGATCTAAGGTAAGCATTTCATAATGAGCTAGTATGCGATGCATACTAGCTTATTATGCCTCTCTCTTGCAGGTGTTTATTTTTTTTTTTTAAACTGACTTGACAACCACTTTAAGTACAAATAAGGATCCAATATATTTGCTTTTGTGTGAGACTGAGCTAAACTTATACGTCAAATAGATGGTGTGCTGTAGGGACGACATTTTTGTGCATACAAGGCAGCAGGTGGTCGAGAAGCCAGGAAATGCGACAGTTATAGCTTGCACCAAAGGTGCGACAGTTCAGGGAGTAGGGCCATTTCCGACAAGGATGGCCACTTATTCAAGCTAATGGAGTGCCTGACCAGGAACATTTGTTGAGTCGTAAGGGCTGTAAGTTTAGCATCGGTGAGCCCCGGACTAAAAGCCAGGTTACCGATAATAGGGAACAGCAGGGTGGGAGAAGAGGAGAGTGATTTGTCTCTAAGAAAGTTAGAGCAGATGTGCAAAGTTTCCCCAATCATGGGATGCAACTTGAGATTTGGTGGGGCTCCCTCTGTGCACCACGGCAAAGAGCATAACAGAATCATGGAGGCGGACTGTTCGATGGCTATCCACAGTTGGAAGGCACCATGAGGCACCAATAAATAATTCTGTTTAGGTGACATGCCACATGATATAACACGTCAGGCAATGCCATGCTACCTTGCTATCTAGGTAGATTGAGAATTGAGGGAACGGGGGGGGGGGTTTCAAGCCCAAAGATAAATGTTCTGTAGACAGAGTGTAGGTCTGGAGGCGCTTGTAACATATATAATATACAAGGCATAATATTCATTCATTTTTAAAGTGGGGTTCCACCCAGTTAAAAGTCAGCAGCCACAAAAAGTGCAGCTGCTAACTTTTAACAATCGGACACTTATCTGTCCCAGGCTCCAGCAATGGGGCCGCCCGAAGACACGCTCTTCTCCCCATCCCCTCGCTTGCGCCAGCATCACAAGTGTGGGCGCCTGGCTTTGGCGCATCTTCTGGGACCTATGACGTGTCCCAGAAGTTCCCCGGGTGGGAGGGGGGAACTTCCCTCCGGCTCGACGGCGCCAGGACAGGGAGTGCAGCTGGGCCCCCCCCCCCGAAAAAAATTACAAGCCAATTGTGGCATGTCGGGGGGTCGCCTTCCCTTAAAGCGGAAGTTCCACTTTGGAACTCCGCTTTAAAATGTTACAGTGGCCAAACCAGGAAAAGGTTCCTTTCTGCCATGTAACAAGGTCTTGTTTAAGTTTAGTTGGGGGAGGGGAAGTTCAGAAAGTATGTGTCCTTATGGCCCGTACACACAATTCGAAAATCAGACGACAAATCCCACTTTCGAATCGATTGTACGATAAATCGGATTGTTAGTACAGAGCTTTCAAGGGCTGATCATGACAGCTCATCTGATATTATTTGATCTGACAAACACAAAAATTTTACGTGTACGATATCAGATCGTACAATTTTTGTTTAACCAGTACAGTTGTCCTCTGAAAATACAATACAAATACACTACAACACGACATCACTTTTTTTTTTATTCTGTCGTACGAGAATTTTCGTGACTTTAGTAAACTCTTCAGATTCTATCTGAGATTAGCATGCAAATAAAGAAAAAAAAAAAACGGACAATACGTCGTCCGATTTTCGGGTCGTGTGTACGGCCATAAGGATCTCTGGGTAGATTAGTCCCCAGGTATCTGCACGTCGCCAATTTGAAACAAAAGTGTCATTTGAGTTGGTTGAGGGAGGCGCCAGAAACAGAAATGTTCAATGCTTCTAAATTCTGATAGGTTGGGAAGTAAAATGTGCAGATTCATGAGAAAAAAACATAAGTCATCAGCACAGGCTGCTATTTTCCACTGATTCGATGAGCCTACCACAAGGCCGGTGATGTCTTGGTAAGTCCTTACTTTCCGACAAAATGGTTCCAGTGACAAATCAAAGATTAAGGGTGACAGGAGCCAACCCTGACAAGTGCAGTTAAATACAGAGAATGGAGCAGAGAGGTGACCATATACTTCCACCTGGGCAGATGGATGAGAGAAAATAGCTTTAACCCAGGACATCTGTTTACCCAGAGCGATATGGCGCATCATTCCCTCCAGAAAACTTCAACTGATCCTATCAAATGCCCTTTCAGCATCAGTAGATAGGAGTAACAATGGGATGCCGCTGAAACAATCAGCATGTATAGTAGCAACAGCCTTGGGGGTATTATCTCTTGCTTCTCAGGTACAAACTCCACCTGGTCTAGGTGGATGATATCTGGGAGAGATGCCATCAGTCTCATAGCAAAAATTTTAGTGAACAGCTTCAGATAAATAAAGGGTCTTTACCCTCCTTCGCCTTCAAGGTATCTGCCAGAAAAACAGAGCTGGAGCCCACTGAATTAAAAGATTTCTAAAAGAAGGGGGACAGCAATTCAGCAAATGTTTTAGAAAACAGGAGAAAATCGCTGTCTGGTCCCGGAGCCTTGTGGGACTGCATCTGTGACAAGGCGATTGCCAGTTCCTCTTCAGCTATCGGAGAATCAAGTTCAATGAGATCTGAAACAGATAGGTCAGGCAAACCAGCCTCCAAATTTTTACTGATTTCCCTAGGCTCAGAAAAGTTTCCATGCATGGGAGAGGAATCAATATTATAGAGGGATTCATGGTAACGATGGAAGACATCGACAATCTTGGTGGAAGAATAAAATTTGCGCTGTCGATCATCTAGCAGTTCAAGAATGTAATAATGAACTCATTGTGCCCACAGAGCCCGAGTGAGTATCTTCCCAAATTTGGTACAATGCTCATAAAAGGTTTTTTTTCACATTTGGCTAAGGCCACCTTCACTTTGTAGAGAAGATGAGAT
The DNA here is from genome assembly GCA_018402905.1 of Glandirana rugosa. Lineage (NCBI taxonomy): Eukaryota > Metazoa > Chordata > Amphibia > Anura > Ranidae > Glandirana > Glandirana rugosa. Next base: position 1,232,512 of record BLSH010327817.1, on the reverse strand, counting down.
TTCAACTAGTTTCATAGGGCCATGAGTTCAGTCAGCACTGAACTGGAAAGAGAGTGCTTATAGACGTTTTGTGTCAGAGACTCCATCTGTTCAGTGCTCTCTCATTTAAGATGAGGCCTTAGTTTGATCAAAGTCCCTCTGATATAGGCCTTATGTGTTTCCCATAAAATACAGGGTCACAGTTCAGAGTATTGTTCGCAGAGAGGAAAAAACTGCAATTCTCTGGTTATTTCCGAACCTCCGGATTTTATAGAAGCTTTTCATTGAGCTTCCACTGCCATGGTTTAGTGACAGAAGAGGGTAAGTCTATATATAAGATAGGTGCATGATCAGGTATGTCTATAGAACCTATGGAGGCCTGAACAACTCTAGGAAGTAAAGGCTGAGGTATGGGTAAAAATCAGTTATGGAGTATGAACCGTGAGGATAAGAATAGAAATGTAATCTCTTTGATCTGCGTGAAGGACCTGCCAAATATCTATCAAATGCATGGTGTGAATGCATTTCTTGATGCATTTGAGAAAAGAGTAGGATAGGTGGGATGTTGAGCGAGGGGCATCAAAGATGGGATCCAGCACAAGATTGAAATCCCGTCCCACTATCACAAAGCCATCAGCAAAATCTCCCAGTCTTTCCACAATGGTGTCCAAAAAAGGGATCTGCTGAGTAATGGGAAGGTAAAGGTTTGCAAAGGTATAGATATGTGGCCGTGACCCTTTCACAATGATGGCTCTACCGTTCATGTCGCTCTAGGTAGCCAGGAGGGACCATGGGACGGAATTATGACGCAAGATACTAACCTCCTTAGGTTTAGAGTGAGCTGACCAGCTGTGGTACACTGTAGTTTAAAATGGATTTAATTTCAGTACATTCAATACACAAAACCCTTTGTGCTCAACTATTTGTAGATTATGTATCATTTGAAAGCTGCAGCACCCAAAACAACTTTTCAAATGACATCAAACCACCCACCAAATACATGAAAATAATTTGTGAAACATAACTCCAAAATAATAAATGTGAAAATATACCACGATACTAAATTCCTGTGCCCAAAAAATATGTGTATAACAATAAAAATAAAACTATAAAATGTAAATAACAGTCCATACAATCAAATGTGAAAGTCCTTCCCCAACAACAGATCCCAGTGTATGTGTGAATATCCACCACCACCGAAAGGCTTATAGATGGACTCACCTCATAATAGAGACCTTCTGGTTACAAAAGGTCAAATAGTGCTTATTCCCTTTTAGCAGCCGGGATCAGCTAAACAAATGGTTCAAAGCTTCTTCTCCTCCTCCGCTTCAATGTACATAAAACCGGCTATAAAAGGATAAAAAATACAGAAAATCGTGCTCTCTGTATGTGAATGTTTAATCTCCTTATTATTGTAAAAAAGGCACTCACATAAAATAATTCAACAGAGGCTAAACACCACCACTCAGAGCGGGATGCAACCCGCAGCTCACCACTTCACAGTGCACTGACAGCTCCAATTACTTGGAGATTGGGCTGTTATACAAAATATCAACACTCCACACTGGTCACTAAAAGACTCTCAAACTGTGAGGAACAAGATTCTCTGGCCTGATGAAACAAAGATTTTATCGGGAGGAAACCAGGCATTGCTTATGTTTTTCAGCAGCAGAGACTGGGAGATTGCTTCATTCAGCTTTCCCTCAACCCTGACCAAAGTACAGAGATATCCTCAATGAAAACCTGTTCCACAGCGCTCAGGACTTCAGACTGGGCCCCAGATTCAACTTCCACCATGAGAATGATCCTAAGCCCACAGCAAAGACACAGAAGTGGCTTAAGGACACCTCTGTAAATGTCCTAGAGTGTCCCAGCCAGAGCCCTGACTTGAACCCTATTGAACATCTCTGGAGAGACCTGAAAATGGCTATCCACAGTCGAACCCCATCCAACCTGACTGAGCTTGAGAGGATTTGCAAAGAAGAAGGGTAGAAAATCCCCCAAACCAGGTGTGCAAAGCTTTTCGTGTCATACTAGAAAAGACTCAAGGCTATAATTGCTGCCAAAGATGCTTCAACAAAGTACTGAGTAAAGCGTCTGAATACTTAACCACTTCAATACCAGGCACTGAGAACACTTCCCACCCAGACCAATTTTCAGCTTTCAGTGCTCTCACAATTTGAGTGACAATTACACAGTCATGCTACACTGTATCCAAACAAAATTTTTATCATTTTTTTTCTCACAAATAGAGCTTTCTTTTGATGGTATTTAGTCCCCACTGGGTTTTTTATTTTTTTGCGATATAAGCGAAAAAAGAGTGAAAATTTTGAAAAAAAAAAACACTTTTTTTTATTTTGTACTGTAAAATTTTGCAAATAAGTAATTTTTCTTCATAAATTTGGGCCAAAATGTATATTGCTACATATCTTTGGTAAAAATAACCCAAATTAGTGGATATTATTTAGTCTGTGTGAAAGTTATAGAGTCTACAAACTATGGTGCAAATCACTGAAAATTGATCACACCTGATGTACTGAAGGCCTCTCTCATTTTTGAGACACTAACAAGCCAGGAAAGTACAAATACCCCCCAAATGACCCCATTTTGGAAAGCTAACACCCCAAGGTATAATCTATGAGACATAATGAGTCTTTTGAACGGTTCATTTTTTTCCAGAAGTTTTTGGAAAATGTGGAAAAAAAATGAAAACGCATTTTTTTTACACAAAGTTGTCCATTTATAAGATAATTCTAACACATAGCATGCACATAGCTAAAATGACACTCCAAAATCCATTCTGCTACTCCTGAGTATGGCGATACCACGTGTGAGACTTTTACCCAGCCTGGCCACATACAGAGGCCCAACATTGAACTAGCACCTTCAGGCCTTTTAGAAGCATAAATTACATATCTCATTTCTCAACCACCTATTACACTTTTGAAGGCCCTGGAGCACCAGGACAATGGAATTACCCACAAAATGACCCCATTTTGGAAAGCTAACATCCCAATGTATAATCTATGAGGCATATTGAGTCTTTTGAACGGTTCATTTTTTTCCAGAAGTTTTTGGAAAATGTGGAAAAAAAATGAAAACGCATTTTTTTTACACAAAGTTGTCCATTTATAAAATATTTCTAACACATAGCATGCACATAGCTAAATTGACACCCCCAAATCTATTCTGCTGCTCCTCCTGAGTATGGGGATACCTCATGTATGAGACTTTTACACAGGCTGGCCACATACAGAGGCCCAACATTGAAGCAGCACCGTCAGGCATTTTAGAAGCACAAATTACATATCTCATTTCTGAACCACCTATTACACTTTTGAAGGCCCTGGAGCACCAGGACAATGCAATTACCCACAAAATGACCCCATTTTGGAAAGTTAACACCCCAACATATAATCATATAGAGGCCCAACATCCAAGTAGCACTTCCAGGCATTCTAAGAGCATAAATTACACATACCATTTTCTGACTACCAATCACATTTATGAAGGCTCTTCATATGTGTAACACATAGCATGTACATACCAAATAACAAAAGATTACCTGTGGTTTTAGTAGTGCAGTGGTCCACAGAGGAGGGCATCAGTCCAGGCAGCAGGCAGGGATGTGGTCAGCGACAACAAAAGCAATCGTCCAAGCAGCAGGCAGGAATATTGTCCATAGTACAGGCAGAAATACTGTCAGCACAGCCAAAGCATTGGTCCAGGTAGCAGGCAGAGATGTCAAGGCAGAAATACTATCCATAGTCAGTAGAGACAGCAGACAGAGATATAGTCAACACAGCCAAGGCATTGGTCCAGGCAGCAGGAAAAAAACATGGTCCATAAAGTCCTGGGTAATTACAGGCAGCAATATGGTCAGCACAGCCAAGTATTGGTCCAGGCAGCAGGAAGAAACATGGTCCAGATAGTCCTGGGTCATTACAGGCAGCGATATGGTCAGCACAGCCAAAGTATTGTTCCAGGCAGCAGGAAGGGCCATCAAGCTTAGGGCCAGGGGGGCAGGGGTAGAGGCTTCACCCACCAAAACGCTTTGAAGCCTCCGGGAAACCAGACCCTGTTCTAGAACACAGAAAACCACTGGTTTTCTATACTCCGAACGCTTTCTGGAGCCCCTCACATATGTGAGACCCCTGTGTACTAATGTATAAGGGCAAAAGATCAGTCCAAGTGGCAGGCAAAAACATGGTCAATCAACAGGCCGAGGTCATACACGTGGAAGTCAGAAACTTGGTTTGAAACGGCAGGCAAAGACATTGTCGGTAAACAGGCCAGGGTCAGTTAACGTTGAGGTCAGAAACATGGTTTGAGACGGCAGGCAAAGACATTGTCGGTAAACGGGCCAGGGTCAGTTAACGTTGAGGTCAGAAACTTGGTTTGAAACGGCAGGCAAAGACATTGTCGGTAAACAGGCCAGGGTCAGTTAACATGGTAGCAAGCAAATGATCCACACAGATTTTTGAAATGGGAAATGGCAGTCTAAAGTCTATATTGGGAACTAATATGTGATTTGGGTATGGTAATTTTTGAAACAATGTCCGATACACAGGCCAGGTTGGGATGGACAGTCGGGGCAATAATATGTGGTATCTCTTCTGAGTCCTCTGCTGGAGCATACACAGCATCTCTTCTGTCTTCTTCTTCCGGATTCTGTGGGGGGGATGGGGAAGGGATAATGTTGCTTGTGGAGTCGACACTGTCGGAGCGAATACTTTCTGGGACGGGTCCTTGATTATAAATGAGGGCAGTAATAATGGTTTCCGATATACTTGAAGTAGGTGAGGGATTGGTTTTGGGAGGATTTTTGGCAACACACAAATGAATTAAACATGGCCATATGAAAGAGGTGAAATGCCGCTTTCTTATACCAATAACGGGACTTGCGGGTAGATAAATAGGGCTGTACCATCTGGTCGTTTAAATCCACCCCCCCCCATGAAGAGATTGTAATCTTGGACGCACTTGGGCTTTACAACGGGGCCTTGCCTTCTTTGGATCTCCACCGAGTTGTCATCGTGGATAGTTGAGAGAATGTAGACATCTTTTTTGTCCCTCCACTTCATGGCCAATACTTCTTCATTCCTCATGAAGGCAGATTCCCCGTTTTGCAGCTTTCGGGTGAGAAGATTTTTTGGGAAGCCCTTTCGGTTTTTCTTGAATGTCCCGCAGGCCAGGGTTTTCTTTTGGTAAAGATGGCGAAATAGGGGCAGGCTGGTATAATAATTATCCAGGTATAGGTGGTGTCCTTTTCCAAAAAGGGGGTATGCCAGCTCCCAGACAATCTTCCCACTGGTCCCAATATATGTGGGGCAATCACGGGGCTGGAGTTGGGAGTCTTTGCCTTCATAAATTCTAAAG
>BLSH010327817.1:1181652-1209263 GCA_018402905.1 Glandirana rugosa | reverse complement strand
GAGTAAGGGACCACCAGATCCCACCGTAGACTTCCACCGTGACTCACGGTAGGTGTTCGGTAAAGTGCTTGCATCTGAAGCACTTTACCATGTGATCAGCCGTGACCAATCACGGCTGGTCACAGTGTAAAACAGGAAGGCCGTTTATCGGCTTTCCTGTACTCAGGTCTGCAGACCTGATGAGTGGAGAGCCGATCGGCTGCTCTCCTGACAGGGAGGGTTTGTGCTGATGATTTATCAGCACGGCCCTCCCTCGGATCGCCACCCTAGGGACCACCAGGGAGCCGACCAAGGACCACCAGGGAGCCGATCTGGACCACCAGGGAGACCCCCCTAGACCACCAGGTAAGAGACATAGTGCCCAATGTGGATGGCACTCAGTGCCACCTTCAGATGCCACCCTAGACCACCAGGGAATGAGCCCCTATCAGTATATATGCCCACCAGTGCCCTATCAGTGCTTACCAGTGCCCCTATCAATGCATACCAGTGCTACATATCAGTGCCCACCATTGCCACCTACCAGTGCCCACCTATCAGTGCCCATCAGTGCCGCCTATGAGTGCCAATCAGTGCCGTCTATGAGTGTCCATCAGTGCCGCTTAGCAGTGTTCGTCAGTGCTTCATATCAGTGCCACCTATCAGTAACCATCAGTGCTGCTTATCAGTGCCGCATAACAGTGCTCATCATTGCTGCATATAAGTGCCTCATCATCAGTGCCACCTCATCAGTGCCAATCAGTACTGCCACATCAGTGCCCGTCAGTGTAGCCTCATCAGTGCCCACCAGTGATGGAGAAAATTTACTTATTTACAAAGTTTTGTGACAAAAATAGAGAATTTTTTTTCCAAATTTTCGGTCTTTTTTTATTTGTGGCGCAAAAAATAAAAACCGCAGGGGTGATCAAATACCACCAAAAGACAGCGCTATTTGTGGGAACAAAATGATAAAAAATCTTTTTGGGTACAGCGTCGCACAACCGCGCAATTGTCATTCAAAGCGCAACAGCACTGAAAACTGAAAATTGGTCTGGTAGTAAAGTGTTCTAAGTGCATAGTATTGAAGTGGTTAAAGTAACTGTAAAGGTTTTTTTTTTTTCAATTAAAACAATAAACATTTCATACCTGCTCTGTGCAATGGTTTTGCACAGAGCAATCCCGATGCTCCTCTTCTGGGGTCCCGTCCCCCAGGCTCCTACCCCCCTCCCCCCACAGTAAGCCGCCTGCAATGGGGGCACTAGTGTGCGCTCGCTCCAGCACCCTGTTCTGTTTGTCCACAAGACACACAGTGCAGGGCTTGGCCCCGCCTCCCACCACTGGCTCTGATTGACAGCAGCAGAAGCCAATGCCTCCCGCTGCTTTATCGGAGCCAATGAGAAGCAAAAGAGCCGAGAGAGCCTCAGCTCTCATGCACATTGCTGGATCAAGATCGGTCATCATGCAGGTTTTTTTTGTACTTTACTGTAGAAGATGCAGTAGAGTAAGCCCAGGTTCACACTTGTGCGATGCGGGAATCGGCCTGGTTACAGAGCCGGTTCCCGCATCGCATAACTCCCGCAGGCAGTTCACACTGCCTTCTGCGAACCGTTGCGGGTGTCATTACAAAGTTAATGACACCCCCAGGTTTTCTCACAGATCACAGTGTGAACTCGCACATGAATCGGATCGCATGGGTGAGAACACCCATGCGGTGTGATTCCACTGCGGGGAAAAAAAAAAAGGTCCCTGCACCTTTTTTGTGCAAATCTGATGCAAGCTCAGCCATACAACTGTATGGCTGAACTCGCACTGCTCAGAGATAGCATGCGATCGGCACCTGCGGTGTGAGTGCGAATCACATGCGATCGCTGAGATCGCACATATGTGAACCTGGGCTAAAAAAAAAAAAAACTTTCTGCCTTTGCAACCACTTTAATGCGTAACTACTATAACCTATTTTTTAAGCCCAGGCCTATTTACTCATTCCTCAAATAATGGATAAGAAGCTCACAATACAGATAGAGACTATTAAATTTATATTAAAGAAAATAAAAATTATAGAATGCCTCGTCCTTACAAAAAGGCAGAAATAAACTGCATGTAAAGTTCACAAAAACCACATAATAGCATGGGCAGATACATGGAGGATTAACAGTTGACCACCCATTCACTTCACCCAGTGAAGCAGGGTCATCTCAATAGCATTATGTGCCCCTGGGCAAAGTAATGCACTGGGGACCCTAGTTGCAGAAAAAATGTGGGTGTGGCTATAATGCTAAATATTGGACAAGGCTTTTTAGTCTAATTAGAAACAACAAATAAACACAACCAAGGAATTATACCAAATTACACTGACCCCCTTGTACACAATGCCCTGCCCTCTACATATACTGCCCCCTATGTATACATTGACCCTCTTTACCCTGCACACACTGTTCCCACTCCTTTTTTTACACTATCCCCCTTGCTGTACACACTGCTCCCTGTCAAAATTGCCTCTCAAAGCCTGTCAGTTGTCTGTATTTATGCATGTCAGTACTATACTATATGCATGTGTGTGTATGTCTGTATGTCTGTACGTTACAGTTAGCCCTTGTTTACACAGGCATACTTAAGTGTATACTCATGTGAGGGCCATGCGCATGAGGATGCACAGATTTTCAGTGCATCCTCATGCAGACAATCCCAGGGTATACCTTTAAGTTTGTGTGTGTGAACAAGGGTTAACAGTAATGTACAGCCATGTATACACACACATGCATATAAACACACGTACACACACACATACATACACGTGCATATATATATGTACATACACACTCACACACAGACTTTTGAAAAACCATAGCTTACTGTACTTGGCTGACCAGCGTTTGACCAGTTAATCTAAAAGTGATATTCCAAAGTCATATAAAAATTAAGGTGGTCCCATTTTAAATCTCCTAAGAACTTTTGGTGCCAAGAGAGCCTACCATAATTTCTGACTCTGTTACTGCTCACTAAAGGGTAGATGCTCTTATTTCTCCTTTGATATCCAACATCTAAAATTAGTAAAACATCCAACAAGAAGAGCTATATACATCCTCATAATGGCAAAAAGAAACAATTAAATTGCCATCAACCAATAAAAAACTAAGCCTGTATTTTTGGTGCAGCCTCTGTTAGATTGTGTAGCAGTGTTCTTTTATGGGAAGATATGAACAGAGGATTATTACCTCCCATCCAAGTCCCGCAACAAAGTCTTCATACTCCTGGCTGCCTCCAGTGTTCGAGAGTATGGACTGTTTGTCTTCTTGGCCATCAGCAATATAGAACACTGCTATTTTGTGTGTTTCACGGCTGACAGGAGAAAGGAAAAAAAAAATAGGAGGTAAATCTCAGATTCTCTATACATAATATGAACAATTAATCTGAGCAAACCAACAGACTAAAACATACCACACAAAGTTTTTAAAGGATAAATTCAGCTTTGGGAACATGTTACATATTCCACCTGTTTTCGGGTGGAACATGTAACATGTTCCCGCTCCTGCAGTGGCTTGACGATCTGAGCCCTGTGTGACAGCAGTACAGGGAGAAGTTCCCCATACCAGCTGTCACTCATGGCGCGGCCGTGTCATTCACTTACAGATCAGTGATTTTATTTTTTTTACAATTTGATTGCTTATTACAGGGGATGATTGCTGTAATAAGCAAATCGGTAAGACATTCATGAAACCTTGTTTACTACTGTGATTGGTCCCAGCTATCACATAGTAGAGGGCCGCTGTGGTTGACTCTGGTCACAGACAGCATTGTTTACTACTGTGACTGTGATCAATGTGATTGGCCACAGTGATCACATGGTAAAAAGACGGCTTACAGGGGCCCGGTACCACGATCAGTAATCCGCTGTGTTCACCAGACACAGTTCGCTTCTCTGTGCGCTCGAGAGCACTGATCTGCAGCAGTTTATATACATTGGCCAGGAGGAGAGCAGTTAACTGACATCATCTGCAGATATACAAGTTAATTCCTTTGATCTGCAGATGAATGAAACAGAATAGATATAAAAATAACAATGTTACTTTGCATCTTTCTATTTCTTGTCTGAACAGTGTTGTTGATAAACACTGAGTTAGCCAGCTTTTCTTGTACACAGCAACTCCGGCTTTGATTAATCAAGGCCAAGAATATTATTGAGAGTAGCAGGCGGGTCCTGGCAGCAGGGCAGGACAGGATATGCTACACATGCTCTATACTATGTACTATGATGACTTTTTTTGGGTGTGTTTAGCACTTTCAATGTCTTGAACTAGCCAAAGAAGAACTCCACCAAAAGGTTTTGAATGTAATGAAGTACAAGGATATAGCGAATATTTAGCTCATTTTAGTAATCCTGTACCATTTATCCACCATTCTCTGTTGCATATACCTCTTATCTGAGCCTTCCTACAGAGCCCTCAGCAGAATGGAACAGAAGGGATGCAAGAACATTCAGACAGACATTCAGCTAAGCAGCAGGTGGGAAGAGGGTAAGAATTAAGGTAAATTAACCTATCAGGGTAGAAATATGGTGCATGGTTCCTATTCCTCATAACTTAGAGTCACTGACCCAGAATGCAGCCATTAAAGCATCAAGCATGTACAAACATGCAATCAATGGAAATTTGAGATGCATATTATGCACATGCCTATTCTAGGTTGGTAACTCACAAAATTATGGAAGAAAGATCATAAGCACTCTGGAGACTGTACCTTTAATAACAAGCATTGGCAGCAATCATATCCTTATCCTGAGAGACAACAGACTTAGGCAGCCTGTTCATTAATAATCTTTTAATTTAAAAAAAACAACACTCATTGCGGTTGAGAGAATCACTCCCGCTGTACTATTGTGTACTGACTGCAGGTAGACTTCCCTGCCATAAGCCTGCCATAAGAATACACTGATTAGTGCTGCCTGCTATATCGGGTGGCACTGATCCATTGGGAAAAACCTGAAATGCTTGGTTGTACAGAGGTCAATTGGTACTTCTGTACAGCCAGCATGTCCATATATGGATTGAAATTTGGCTGGCCAGTCTCTGCTAAACCGACTGAATTTTAATATATGTATGGCTGACCTTACTTTTCACCGGTCACATAAAACTATTGCATACCCAGACAAATATAAGCCAACTGCACAGCTCTTACCATTGCCTGGAATCAAGGTTTCTCAGCTCCCTCAGTAATTTTTCATTTTTCCTAAGAAGGTGAAAATTTCTCCTGAAAAATGGAATAACATATAGCGATATAATGCCAGAAGAAGTTAAACACATTCACATTACAATCTATTTTTCTACAGACATTTAAAATGAGTATTTTTTAAAAAAACAATGTAGCCCAGATATGCACCAATTACAGGTGTCAATCTTCCTTCCTATTCAAAGTAGCTCAAAATCTTCCTTCCTATTCAAAGTAGCTCAAAATCTTTTCAAACAGCAGTTTTGACCGATTTCATCTAAATGACAAAACTGGTTTGGTGTGGTCAAGTTGGAGCTGTTAGTATAATTTTAGATATTAAGATTTTTGGTTTTAGGGAATGTGAAGTACTAGAAGTGTTTTTCTTCCTTCATCTGCTGCACTGGAGTTGTGGATTGCACATTCCTCTTGCAAAATAAAGTTGAAAGGACTTGAATTTAAAAGTGACTTTGTACTGAGAAGAAAGTAAATAAGTAATCTTGCAAGGCAGTAGTAAACACCATAACGTACCTTCTTTTACCTTTCAAGAACCTCCAATGGCAGAAGGAGCACAGAAAACGCAAGAAATCCAAATGGAATTGTCAAAGTTCACAGTTACACAAGACTAACCACGCTTTTTCTAATTTTCTATAATGAGAGTGCTCTGGCCTTGCTCAGTCTCAGGCAGGAAGGAGCAGCTTTGACAGGCTTTTGCCCATGTTAGAACCACTTCTCTCCCCCATACAAGTCAATGGGAATGCAAAAGCTGCTTCAACCAGGACTAAAGCGGGTAAAGAGGAGGGTCAACTGCAACTGTCAAGTTCTGTATGTTCTCAAAAGGGTCTGAAATGAATATCTAAAGTAAGTTGTATTAGTCCATTGGCACAAGCCCTTACACCCTTCCTTCCCCCAATACCCACAAATGCCAGGTCTTTTTAGGAAGCTCTCTATGCATATCAGGCAAGTGGGGAGACAATATTATTAAAAAAAAAAAAATAAAAAATAAAAAAAAAGAAAACGATGCATCTTATGACTTATCACTACCAAATTGCAGGGTTACTTTCCTTACTTGGTTCTCAGTATAAATTTCACTTAAGGCAGCACAGTGGCTAAGTGGTTAGCCTATCTAACTAGGGCTGTTTTTTCACATCCCAACCATGGCACGGAATTTGGATGTTCTCCCTGTGCTTGCGTGGGTTTCCTCTGGCTACTCCGGTTTCCAACCACACTCCAAAGACATGTTTGGGAGGTTAATTGGCTCCTGTCTAAATTGGGCCTAGTATGAATGAGTTAGCGACCTTAGATTGTAAGCTCGAGGGCAGGGACTGATGTGAATGTACAATAGAGATATATATATATGTAAAGTGCTATGTAAATTGACAGCTATATAGGAGTACCTGTAATACATAAAAAAATAAAGACAAAAAAACCCCCAAAACTTTAGATGCAATTACAGTTGAGGAAGATAAAGCCCTTATAAATTACAAACATTGTACACACTGCATTATAGCAAACAGAAACATAAAATCGAAAAACCAGGACAAGCTTTACCTCTTCTCCCACGAGTTCATGCCGAGGATACTGAGCAACAGTCGTGAGTAGTAGAAGGCTGACTCTGGTTTTTGGTTGGCTGGTTCCTCCTGTGGCATTGCTCTCATGTGCAGATTGCTGCAATGCTTCTCCACAAACTCCTTTTCTTCTGCACTCTGTTTTAAAATGGCATTACTGACCTCATTCTCTAGTTTCTCAGAGAAGCAGGCAGGTGGAGGTGAAGGAACATTCAGAGGGACTCCTGCTCTTTGAAGGCACTCAGGGCCCGTGGCTCCCAGGTACTGCAAAAGGCAGTCAAGGGCATCTTCTTCATCTGATAAGCTGTCCCATAAAGGCAGAGATTCCCTGCCTCTCCTCCTTGACTGGAATTGGGAAAACTCTTCAGCTTCCCGTTGGCTAGTTGAATGTTCTTCCTCTGGGTTAACAGAAGATGCAGGAAAAGTAGGTAGAAGGGAAGACCACTGAGACTTCTGTCCAGAACATTCAAGCGTAGGTCCATAAAGGATGGAAGATTCCCAACTGTATTTACCTGAAAGGTCCCGCATGATAACACGCACTATCGAGCTGGCAGAAGACAGGTCCTCACCAGGAGGTAGCTTCTCTTCTGCTGGAATCTGCAAGCAGGAAACCAGTGTAGTGCTGTTCAAAGAAAAGAATTGTAGGTTGGGGCTGTGGAAGAGCTGTGGGGAGAGGTCAGAACTGTCACTGTAAGGATTGTCTTGATTCTCACAGATCTGACTAGTGAGCATGGAGGGATCTCCACTCATTGGATAATGTCCTAAATGATTCACCAGGTGCGTAATAACCGTTCGTGCTGCTACTGGGATTAAGCCTTGTTGCTTGGGTATTTTCACTAGAAAAAAAAAACAAAAAACAAAAAAAACACAAAAACATTATCTTGTGGTTAGAAACCATTAAAAATACAGTAACAAATGGAGCATTATGGAATAACTGGAAATAAAAAAGTGGGACAAAATAAAATTATTAAGGCTATATGCACACAGCCATAAGAGTTTTACTTATCCTATAAGCAAGCTTTTTTGGAACAAAAGTTCCTGAGTAAAATGATGCCACATTTTTTATTGCATAAAATTGTAGTTCTATATCATTCCGCTTTTTTCCCCAATACCACAATGTACTTTTTGCATCAATGTAAACGCATGTCCTTGCATGCAAATGTTTCAATCTTTGGTTGCGGATCTGAGTGAAGTGCATGTTTATCCACCATTCAGATCTGTAAACAAAAAACACTTTGAAATGCGCTTATGGCCATGTGCATGAGGCCTTTAAAAGCGAATATAGCAATAAAATACTACAGAATAAATAGGCCTCGCCTAACAGTAATTATCCACTTGCAGCCCGCTAACAGTACATTTACTGCTAGCAGGCAGCACAGCTAGGCATTGTGACTTACCATACTTCCCAGTGAACTTCCTGGGTTTCGGATATGTATGCTTGCGCTCCCTGCTGACGTGTGCTGTAATTGGACAAAGCACAAGTTTGTCAGCAGGTTGCAGCCAATGATTTTGGCTGCATATCTACTGATTGGCTGTGGCCAAACACAGCACAGAGTTCTGTGTTTGCAAACACACAGAACACTGAACACAAAACAGTGATCTGGCTGTTTCTTCTCCCTGAAATGAACTCTGGGTTCAGGGAGAAAAGACAGCCAGATCCTGTGAGTAAAAGCAGCAGATGTACACTAGTTAGGCACACAGTTAACCCCTTGATTGCCCTTCTGATCAGTAGTGTCATTAGTACAGTGCACACTATTATCACTGTATTCGTGTCACTAGTGACATTAGTGTCCGTTAGTGTCACTCCCAGTTAGTGCCAGATTGCTCGCCACACAAGTTGCTGATCACCGCCATTACTAGTAGAGCATCTATAGCTGCGTCAATTCCAGTGTATATATACAATAGTTTGTAGACGCTATAACTTTCACACAAACCGATTTACACTTATTGGGATTTATTTTTTTTTTTAAACAAAGACATGTAGCAGAATACATTTTGGCGCAAATTTATGAAGACATTTGATTTTATTGGATATGTTTTATAACAGAAAGTAGAAAATATTGTTGTTTTTTTCCCCCAAATTTTTTGGTCTTTTTTTGTTTTGTACAATAAAATAAAAAAACTCAGTGGTGATCAATTACCACCAGAAGAAAACTGTGTGTGTGAAAAAAAAAATATATAAATTTCATTTGGGTACAGTGTTGCATGATCAAGCAATTGCAAAGTAGCACAATGTTGAATAGCAAAAAATGGACTGGTCATGAAGGGGCAAAACCTTCCAGAGGTCAAATTGTTAAAAAGTGGATAAAAATGAATGTAAATATGCAAAACGATGGTGGTATCGCCAACAGATGATAATAAAAGGACACAACTGTATATAATACACCAGATACACTTTAGAAGCTGGGGACTCTTTTTTCTTTTGGAAGGATACAGCAGCTTTGGCCGCAGAAGCCGATGATCTTTACTTAGACCCGGCAGGGCTAATTTCAGAGGCAGATTGATATACAGTCAGGTCCATAAATATAGGGACATCGACACAATTCTAATCTTTTTGGCTCTATACACCACCACAATGATTTTGAAATGAAAAAAACAAGATGTGCTTTAACTGCAGACTTTCAGCTTTAATTTGAGGGTATTTACATCCAAATCAGGTGAACGGTGTAGGAATTACAACAGTTTGTATATGTGCCTCCCACTTTTTAAGGGACCAAAAGTAATGGGACAATTGGCTGCTCAGCTGTTCCACGGCCAGGTGTGTGTTATTCCCTCATTATCCCATTTACAAGGAGCAGATAAAAGGTCTAGAGTTCATTTCAAGTGTGCTATTTGCATTTGGAATCTGTTGCTGTCAACTCTCAATATGAGATCCAAAGAGCTGTGACTATCAGTGAAGCAAGCCATCATTAGGCTGAAAAAACATAACAAACCCATCAGAGAGATAGCAAAAACATTAGGTGTGGCCAAATCAACTGTTTGGAACATCATTAAAAAGAAAGAACGCACTGGTGAGCTCAGCAACACCAAAAGACCCGGAAGATCACGGAAAACAACTGTGGTGGATGACAGAAGAATTCTTTCCCTGGTGAAGAAAAAACCCCTTACAACAGTTGGCCAGATCAAGAACACTCTCCAGGAGGTAGGTGTATGTGTGTCAAAGTCAACAATCAAGAGAAGACTTCACCAGAGTGAATACAGAGGGTTTACCATAAGATGTAAACCATTGGTGAGCCTCAAAAACAGGAAGGCCAGATTAGAGTTTGCCAAATATCATCTAAAAAAGCCTTCACAGTTCTGGAACATCATCCTATGGACAGATGAGACCAAGATCAACTTGTACCAGAGTGATGGGAAGAGAAGAGTATGGAGAAGGAAAGGAACTGCTCATGATCCAAAGCATACCACCTCATCAGTGAAGCATGGTGGTGGTAGTGTCATGGCGTGGGCATGTATGGCTGTCAATGGAACTGGTTCTCTTGTATTTATTGATGATGTGACTGCTGACAAAAGCAGCAGGATGAATTCTGAAGTGTTTCGGGCAATATTATCTGCTCATATTCAGCCAAATGCTTCAGAACTCATTGGACGGCGCTTCACAGTGCAGATGGACAATGACCCGAAGCATACTGCGAAAGCAACCAAAGAGTTTAAGGGAAAGAAGTGGAATGTTATGCAATGGCCAAGTCAATCACCTGACCCGAATCCGATTGAGCATGCATTTCACTTGCTGAAGACAAAACTGAAGGGAAAATGCCCCAAGAACAAGCAGGAACTGAAGACAGTTGCAGTAGAGGCCTGGCAGAGCATCACCAGTGATGAAACCCAGCGTCTAGTGAGGTCTATGCCTTCCAGACTTCAGGCTGTAATTGACTGCAAAGGATTTGCAACCAAGTATTAAAAAGTGTAAGTTTGATTTATGATTGTTAATCTGGCCCATTATTTTTGGTCCCTTAAAAAGTGGGAGGCACTTCAAATTAAAGCTGAAAGTCTGCAGTTAAAGCACATCTTGTTCGTTTCATTTCAAATTCATTGTGGTGGTGTATAGAGCCAAAAAGATTAGAATTGTGTCGATGTCCCAATATTTATGGACCTGACTGTACAGCCTCTCTTCTGGCTCCTCAGTAAATTGGAAACATTGTACCCGCCCCCTTCCTCTAGCCCGCCTTCTTTGATTTCTGAGATCGGATGTCAGCAGATGCATGGAAGGAGGAGAGAGGAGAGAACACAGCCTGCTATGGGGGACAAACAGATGCAGCCCCAGCCTAAACAGTGAGCGTTTCCTGCACAGCTGCCAGCATAGAGAGAGCAAGCCGCTTCTACAGTGTATAGTGAGCAAAGGAGAGAAAGATCGTTTATCCAATCCATGCTGATTGTAATCTGACACCTGCATAATTGGGCTAAAGATTCTCACTGGTGCAGACAGAACACACCTCCAGCATTCCTCTCTGCCAGCACAAGTCATATGGTTCTTACAGAGACTGACAGGGAGGAAATCATGTAGGATGTGTGTGTGTTCTGTTCATCCATTCATTGATACTTCCATCCATTCATTCATCCTTCCATCCATCCCTTCCTTCCATCCATTCAACCATCGATACTTCCATCCATCCATCATCTTTGACATAAACATTGCTGGTGTCACAATACAAGAAGAATGGATTGAAAAATGATGGCATTCTACTAACTCTGTTTTCCCACTCTTTAGTAATAAGCTGATCCCTGCACTGTGTATAGCGCCCTCCTGATCCCTGCACTGTGTGCGTAGCGCCCTCCTGATCCTTGCACTGTGTGTGCAGCGCCCTCCTGATCCCTGCACTGTGTGCGTAGCGCCCTCCTGATCCCTGCACTGTGTGCGTAGCGCCCTCCTGATCCCTGCACTGTGTGCGTAGCGCCCTCCTGATCCCTGCACTGTGTGCGTAGCACCCTCCTGATCCCTGCACTGTGCGCTTAGTGCTCTCCTGACCCCTGCACTGTGCGCGTAGTGCCCTCCTGACCCCTGCACTGTGTGCGTAGCGCCCTCCTGACCCCTGCACTGTGTGCGTAGTACACACCAGAACGCTGTACTTTGTATGTAGCACAAGCCTGAATCTTGCACTCTATAAATAGCGCAACCCCCAAAATCTGCATGCTTAACATTGTGCACTCCTGAACCCTGCACTCTGTATGTAGTACAAGCCTGAACTCTGCACTTTGTATTTAGCACACTTCTGAACATTGCAATTTGTATGTAGCACTATTCTGAATTCTGCACTTTTAATTAGTGCACCCCTGAACACTATCCTGCACACTGTATGTAGTGCAAGCCTGAACTCTGCACTGTGTACGTAATGTACTTCTGAAACACACACGGTGCATTTAGCACAACCTGAACCCTGCACTCTAAGTTACATACTCCTGAACTCCGCACTCTGTGCATAGCCTGTTCCTGAGCTCTGCATCCTGTGTGTAACTCTCTCCTCGTATTTAACAATGCCAATTTAAGACCCTGCAACTATTATTACAGTGTGGCCAGACCGTCACTTTGGCCATCAGTATGCAGAGCCGATTATACAGAGGACATACCAAATCAAACATAAAAAAAAAAAAAAAAAAAAAAAAACCTCAAAAGCAATAACCACAGAATCTTGTTAGCTTGTTCCCACATCCAACGTGAATCAATAAAAAGCAAAAAAATGCAGCGCAGCCCTACACTTCCTCTGTAAAATTGTACAAATGGACTTATAAGTGCAATGGTAAAACCTATATAGTAGGGGTGTTGAAAATAATGGTTTTATCGATGCATCACAATTCAGCCTTAAACGATTCTGCTTCGATGCGGAGAACTGCTGAACTGCGATTGCACAGATGACGTCATCCGGGCGTGCCTCTGCCAGAGTCCTCCCCTCCGCCTGTATGTCACGGAGCTTGCATCTAAAATGGCCAGGGCTGCTGCTCCCCAGTGCCTGGATCATACACAGTGGGCATCTCCCACTGTGTCACAAAGCTTTGAATATCCCGGTGCAGCGGTCCTCCCCTCCCTCCTCCTCCAGCTGTCGTTGTAACAAGATCCGCCTCCTACACCGGCTCCTGTGATAGACGGCACACTGATCCAATGCCAGGAAAATGAATCAGTGTGCTATTTATCACATGAGCCGGCCTAGGAGGCAGAGCTTTGTTACAGTGGCCGCTGGAGGAGGAGGGGGGAGGGGAGAACGGCCAAGCAGGGATATTCAAATCAAAGCTCCGTGACACAGCAGGAGAAGCGCACTGTGTACGATCCAGGCACTGGTGAGTCTGCAATTGATGGGCACAGCGGGGTTGCAATTGATGGGCACAGTAAGGCTGCCATTGATGGGCACAGTGAGGTTGCAATGGATGGGCACAGTAAGGTTGCAATTGATGGGCACAGTGAGGTTCCAATTGATGGACACAGTGAGGTTGCAATTGATTTTTGTGCGTGTTTGCAAAATTAAAGTGGGCCGGTCTGGATGAAGTCCAGGGCCACATTTTTGTCCCAGTCCAGGCCTGCTGCCATTTGATTTGTTCATGTAGAAAGGTAATGGGATATTGGAGTCAAGTAATAAAAATTACCTGAAATTATTAAAAGACTGGTGTCAAGTACCCCAGAAGTATGTTTATTGGGGGGTGTTGAATGATGAAGAATGGTCAAGATATGTAAAGTTTTTTTGGCAAAAAATGCTTTTTCAGGCTTGAAAGCAGATTGCTAAGAGGTGGATGCAAGTTACAACTCCTTCTATCAAAAATGGATGAATGCAGTTAACCATAGTATAGCACATGAAAAAGTTAGGTATGAAAATAGGGGAACTTGACAGAAATATCCAAAAATTTGGAGTAAATGGTGTAGTGTGGGAGGGACCAGGGCAAGGTAGAGTAGATGAATGGAATGAATAACGTTGGAATTTGTAAGAGAAAATGTATTTTTATTATTATGCATATTTTTATATGTAATAGGGGAAAATTGTAGCGGAAAAATCACAAGTTTCAATAATATGACAGACAAAAGGCTCGGTTCACATATGTAACAGACCAGGATAAAGATATTTTCAATAACTTGTTTTTTATATCAGCATACTTGTTTTTGCCGCCTTGATTCCCAAGAGCCTACCCATACACACTGTGCAGGGAAAGAGCTCTTGGGAGATGTAATTCTGGAAGGTTGCCCATATCAAGAGGCAATTCTGGCACCTCTTTAGTGGGACAGACCTGAAAAATACAGACACAGTGGTGCCACAATGTTTATGGATAGAGAACGAATATTCTTTAGCCAACTAGTGATCACTGGATATGTATTGACAGAAAAGTCACAAAACTAATATTACACAAAGAAACAATGTACCTTCCTATATTAATTTTTACTGTCATTTATTAATAGACAGCTTGGTTAAAAAAAAATATGAGTGGTGTCAATCTGAGCTTTACGTGATTAGCTCCAAAGTGAAAATGACTTGCCATAGAACAATGCAGTTACAGCTGAGCTTCAGCTCAATGGTAAATGCTCTGCCTTTATATCACATCTTAACACAACAATGAGAAATGGTCCCTTTGGGCCTCAGAGTTTAACTACAGGTCACCAGGGGAAGGCAAATCTGATCATCTTCTAATTAAGGGCAGAATATCAAACTCATCCTTTTCGCTAATATACCACTCTAACTTGGCATCTGATAATTAAACAATACACTCAGTGAAGGCTCACAATTCATCTGTATTTAGGAGCTGGGGCCTCAGGCATTGACAATATTAGAAAAGCTTTAGACGTATGCATGCAATTACTTTTCCTTTACTTTAATTAAGACTGCTGTATGTGTGACTTTTATGCAAACGAACGGCTATTAGATTGAGCAAATTTAAAAATGACACACAAAAAAAACAGATTACAAAAGAGTTGGGTTTCTAAAGGCAAATATGGCAGAACGATTGACAGAATGTCCACGAAGACCACTGGTTTCTATAAATGCCATTCAGACATTTCTGGAAATGTACTGTTAGTATAAGGATTGTGCGCAGTATAGATATCCGTCCTGAAAAACTGTTCTTTCCTCCTCAAATTCATGCTGCTAGACCTGCAACCAGATCAGCCCCTTGATCCACACTAGAGAAAATCTACTTCAGGATATCCATTCTTGATCCAGCTGTGTGTTAACTTTCACCTGCAGGAGTTCTGAGGAGGAGAAAATTGGTAAATCCCCTGAAACGACTGAGCTATAATTTTTATTATCAATGAATAAAAATTAAACTGGAATGTAACCATACGCCTGGCGCTCATTCTACCAAACTTACCACTGTCCTTCCTAGGGAACTCCTCTTTGGACCTATCTGATCTTAGACAATATCATTCTAATTTAAATTTCAATAGATCTAAATATCTACCAAAATCCAGATACAGCACACCACCAACATATCCTACTTTGATTTGTGAAAAAAAAAAGCGTACATTGTGTTAGCAAATGCAGAAAGAATAAAATCTGGATATCTGTTTAATAGTTAGAAGAGAAGTATGGGTTCTCTTCACTGAGAACCGAGGCATCAAACACTGCCAATGACACGGTTTTCATAGATCCCCAAGAGGAGAGCGGTTAGCTGTCAATCAGCAGCTTTCCTCTCTGCTCCTCCACGTTCACTGGAGCGCTGAGCTGTGGAGGGGCGGGGATCGGTCGTCTCAGGGCTCTCATCGCCTTACTGAGTGGCTGAGATGGCTGTTGGTCCAGGCACCTGGCAGATCCAGACTCTTGAAGTTGTGATGACGCGGAGTCTGTCCTGACTCCTGTGATGTCAGCGGAGAGCGGACTACGGGTAACATGAGTGCAAAACAAATTGCACTCCTGTAACCCATAGGAGAAGTATGGCCAAATGAGCTCATACTTCTTCTTTAAATTTATATTACAAAATTACCTTTTTTTTTAAATAGTACATTTTCTCACATTTGATGTTTCCTATTCTCTATTGTGAATAAAATATGGGTTTATGAGATTTGCAAATCATTGCATTTTATTTTTATGTAGATTTTACTTTGTCCAATTTTTTTGGAATTGGGGTTGTACAACCAAACAACTCGATCATTGACTTATCAGTCTTCAATACTTGGTTTCAGAAGGCCCGCTCTTTGCCCTTACATCCAATGGCAAAAGGTAGCCTTGCACTAATTATAGTTATTTTTGGACACCAAAGGCTTGTTACTGGCACACTTTCATAGCAGGTTCAATCCCTTTCTAAATGTAGATGAATGCACTTTAACACAACTGTTACCTGCATATTCTGCAACTCAATTTTGTGTCTCCCAAACTTTTTTCAGCATCAAATGGTCAACGCCTTAAGCTGAATTCACTGGGCTGGCAGACCCCGACAAATTAGCAGTTATTTTAGCTCTCAACTACATGTAGATTATTTTTCTTTCCATTGAAATGGTTGCTTTGGCATTGTTAAATCCCTTTCCAGACCAATAGGCATCATCAACCTTTTTTCTCTCGAAGAGCCTTAGGGCTCATTTACACTAGGGTTGCTCTTTGAAGACCGATCCATGGTGGATTGCTTCTCATAAGATGTTTGACAGCTGGTGAGAAGGCGCCATGCTGCCTTTAATCTTGGTATGCTGACATCACACACATCAAAATCAGCAAGAACACCACAACCTAGATATCCAAGATTTAAATAAGATGAGAAGTTCTAAATATTGGCACCTAATCTGAAACACCTGATTCTAATTTCATGGATTTTAAGTGGTAGTAAATGCAGGGATGTGCTTACTTTTTCCATGCATCTGCCATCTTCCTAGCAGATAAGTGTGCTCCCACACCTAATGTGGGACCGTGGCTGTGGTTGTGTGCGGGCCTCTCTTCTGGCTCCGGGGGTGAGTGCCTTGATCCCCATATCCCATTTATAGTGAGTTTTTGAAGAGCTATATTGTATGTATAGCTTACCTGTATGCAAGTATGTACCTATAATATGTATTATCTTATCAAATAGATATATTAACCACTTGCTTACTGGGCACTTAAAACCCCCTCCTGCCCAGGCCAATTTTTAGTTTTCAGCGCTGTCACTCTTTGAATGACAATTGCGCGGTCGTGCAACGCTGTACCCAAACAAGAGTGACGTCCTTTTTTTCCTCCACAAATAGAGCTTTCTTTTGGTGGTATTTGATCACCTCTGCGGTTTTTATTTTTTGCGCTATAAACAAAAAAAGAGCGACAATTTTGAAAAAAGAATATTTTTTACTTTTTGCTATAATAAATATGAAAAAAAAAAAAATTAATCATCAGTTTTGGCCGATATGTATTCTTCTACATATTTTTGGTGAAAAAAAAAAAATCGCAATAGACGTATATTCATTGGGTTACGCAAAAGTTATAGCGTTTACAAACTATGGAAATGGATTTATGGCGTTTTTATTATTATTTTTTTCACTAGTAATGGCGGCGATCTGCGATTTTTATTGGGACTGATATTGGGGCGGTCATGTCGGACATTTTTGACACTTTTTTGGGACCAATGATATTTATACAGCGATCAGAAATTTAAATATCCACGGATTACTGTATAAATATCACTGGCAGGGAAGGGGTTAACACTAAGGGGGCGGTCAAGTGGTTAACTGTGTTCCCTCACTGTGTTCTGTGTGGGGGCTGGGAGGGACATAACATAACATTTAGCTGATCCCGATCACAGGGATCAGTAGATCTGTCATGTCCCCCCTCACAGAACACGAAACCGCCCTGTTTACATTTGCGGTTCCCCTTTCTGGCTCTCTGTTAGACAATTGCGGGTCTCGGGCGGACTCCCGCGGGCACGCTCAACATTGTGTTACTTTTTCCATGTGACAAATCTGTATTTTCAATTACATTAAAGTGGTCGTAAAGTCAGAAGTTTTTATATCTTAATGCATTCTATGCATTAACCACTTGCTTACTGGGAATTTAAACCCCCTTCCTGCCCAGGCCAATTTTCAACTTTCAGCATTGTCACTCTTTGAATGACAATTGCGCAGTCATGCTACACTGTACCCATATAACATTTTTATCATTTTGTCACACAAATAGAGCTTAATTTTGGTGTTTTTTAATCACTACTGGAGTTATTTTTTGCTAAACAAAAAAAGACCAAAAATTTTGAAAAAAAAAAAGAAAACACACTTAGATTTTTCATAGTTTGATATAACATTTTGCAAACAGGTCATTTTTCGTCTTCATTGAAGTGCGCTGATGAGGATGCACTGATAGACACTGGTAGGAGACACTGATAGGTGGCACTGATTAACAGCACTGATGGGGACTGATATGTGGCACTGGTGGGAACTGATGGGCAGCACTGGTTAGCAGTGCTGAAATATACTGGTTGGTGGCACTGGTGGGCACTGCTTAGTAGCAGTGGGTCTGGAGTGTGCGGGACCGATGTCCCGTTTACTCCAGATGCTTTTTTTTTCCTCACGCAGAAAAAAAAAAAGCAGGTTACTGGCTGTTTACATCACATGATCAGCTGTCATTGGCTGACAGCTGATCATGTGGTAAGGGGCCGGGGGCTGAACAAAGAGCGCGCAGGCAGCTCATGCACAGGAGGACTTACATGGATGCCCTCCTGGTAATTTAGGCCCGCGCTGTAGCCATCTTTCAGCTATAGCGCAGGCAGCAAGAGGTTAAGATAAAAAGTCTTCTGTGTGCAGCAGCCCCCCTTTATACTTACCTGAGCCCATCTCTATTCAGCGATGTTGCAGGAGAGACTTGGCTGCCCAAGAAGCTCCCTCCTCATTGGCTTAGATGGCTGCATGGCACCATTGGCTCCTGCTGTCAATCAAATTCAGTCATCCAATGAGTAGAGAGAGGGGGCAGGGGTGGGCTATGGCTATATGTCTGAATTGACACACAGAGATGTGGCCCGGGTGCCCCTCATAGTAAGCGGCTTGCTGTGGGGGCACTCAACAGGAGAGAGGGGCCTGGAGTGCCGATGGGGGACCCGAGAAGAGGAGGATCCAGGCTGCTCTGTGCAAAACTACTTCACAGAGCAGGTAAGTAGAACATGTTTGTCATTTTTAACAAAAAAATACATTATGCTAAATTTATAGATCATCTATTCAACTATTCCAACTTTACTTGTATACGTTTGAATGAAGATCTAATGCTTGCCCCTTCAAATTTGCTTAAAAATGGGTGTACTTACTTTTCCAAATGACCACTCAGTACACTACACACACTCAGATTTTTTTGGTCCCTATTTCTTCACAGAAAAGGGTACAATCAGTACTCAATCACACAAATCTGTAAATGTGATAGAAAGTGCTTTAAGTGCTTAGTACAGCCACCAAGAGAAGAACTACAAAGCTCAATCTTGGCACATTTGCCTTAAGCACTTACACAGGCTGGGCTATGTATGGTCCCTTACAATCTTTAAAAATAGTGCAAGTGTACATCACAGGACAGCTTTGCAAAAAGAAAAAAAAACTTAATGCAGACAGAGAAGAATGGGTGACATGTACAAAATGACAACCTACCGACAGCGTGGATACAAAAATCCGTATTTGCAAAGACACGTGTGGAGAATGCAATCCCTTGGATATTTCTGATAATATGGCTTTGTGCAACTTCTATTTACTTAATAGGAGGGCCTATTCAGAGAAGGCTATTCAGCTTTAAACAAACACCCATGCATTGTGCAGCAAACTCAGTAATTACAGCCCATTATCACACAGAGAAGCGGCACAGCCATAGAACGCCTGCTGTCCTTACAGCCAAGGAAAGAAAAAAAAAAAAGAAAACATGAAACCGATTGTGACAAGAGGCCCAAATGTTAGCCTCTTGTAATAAGCAAGAGGTGAAAATGTAATTATGGCAGAAAGGATCTGCAGTGGCCTATGGATGAGTACATTGCACTAATAGGGCGATTTGACGAGGGAAAGAGATTTCTGCATCAGCTATAATTATGACCTCTTCAGCAAAAGAAACTATACACCTTTATTTGAATGAATAGCAATTTATTATAATTCTTTAGGAGTAATGAATTGCACCACATTTACATCATGAGCTGAAGGCAGCCAAATGGGATAATTAATAGAAGAGTACAGAACATCACACGTGTCACCTAAAAACATGGGAACTAATAAGCACATACATTTTTAATCATTATTTTCTAAGTGGTTATCTTAATGGGGGCCACAGAGACAGTAGGCTATGGAGGCCAACCCAGGCAATTATTGCTTGATGAGGACTCAAACTCAATAAAAAAAATACCAAAAGGAATATAGAATATATGTTGGGCATCTTTCAAGTAGGACATGAAAGGAATAGTTATGAAATGAGCCTTCAAGGGTACATCTGTGCGAAAGTCCTACTCTCCTCAGTTCAAAGGAGCACTTTATACCATGGTATGCTCCTAGTATAGGAAAGCTAAGGTATAACAATAACAGATAAGCGAGATGAGGGATAACCCCTTATACCTGAAAATTATACAGCAATTCTAACTCAAACTAAAATACACATACACACAAAACTATTTAAAGTTACCTTTGTCTATCCCAGTCCATCAAAACAACCAAATAACAAGTAGGCAATTTAAAGTGATACTTAAGTCTCTTTTTTTTCTATTAAAATAACAAACATGTTATATTTACCTGCTCTATGTAATGGTTTTGCACAGGACAGCCTAGATTTTCCTCTTCTGGGGTCCCAGGCTGGAGCTTCTGGCCCCTCCTCCTGTTGAGTGCCCCCACAGCAAGCAGCTTGCTATGGGGGCACCCGAGCCGAGCTACAGCTTTGCGTATCTATTCAGACACGGAGCAGCAGTTCACACCCGTCCCCTCTCTCTCCTCAATCAGAGGGGAGAGTCCCGGATGGCCGAGGCACTTGTGTACATCGCTGGATAGAGATGGGGCTCAGGTAAGTATGGGGGGGGGGGGGGAATAGAATCCATTAAGATAAAAAAAAAACATTATGCCTTACATTGGGACCACTCTTCAGAGAACATTTGACAGGTGGTGAGGAGGAATTATATCGCCTTCTTGTTGCCTGTTTTAACCCCATTAAATGCCAGACCAGTACGCTGCAAACACATGCATTGCACAAGGGTGCAGGACATCCTATTAAGTTGAATGGGTCATGTTTGATGCTGCCCATTGAAAGCAACAGTGCAGATAATTTTTGCAGCTTAAGGGGGTCGGGGGGGGGGGGGGTTGGGGGTAGTAAAAAAGGGATTTTATTAAAACTTACTGTAAAATCCTTTTCTCTGAGTTCACTGACAGACGCAGCCCTTCATTTGACAAGTGGGTTATATGCACATCCTACCAGGAGTTGACTAGGCAAATAGAAAGAAAGCAAGCTGACCCCTCCTAGGGGGCTGTCCTCTCTCTCCCATATAACCCCCCTGCTCTGCATAGCATATCAGTTCGTAGCAAGCCGTACAAACGCAACACAGAGGGGTGGGTGTTGTGTCTGTCAGTGAACTCAGAGAAAAGGATTTTACGGTAAGTTTTAATAAAATCCCCTTTTCTCTTACGTTCACTGACAGACGCAGCCCTTCATTTGACAAGTGGGGATGTCCCAAAAGTGTGTCAGTCAAGACAGGTGGGTAAACAACAACAACTGAACCCAACAGAATCCTCTCAGGAAGCGCTAGCCGCGCCTACACCGCCACCTGCAAAACTTTGCGGCCAAAAGCAGCATCCGCAGATGCTGAAATATCCACTTTGTAAAACTTAGTAAACGTGTGCACCGAGGCCCAAGTAGCCGCCTTGCACACCTGTGACACCGAAGCCTGGTGTCTAAAAGCCCAGGAAGTACAAACTGCCCTGGTGGAATGAGCCGTGACAGGAAAAGGAGGTACTTTGCCCCGAACAGTATACGCATGGGTCACGGTCTGTCTGATCCAATGGGAAACAGTAGCCGACGAGGCCACCAACCCCTTGCACAGACCATCCGTCAGCACAAACAACGCATCAGACTTCCGAAAAGAAGCTGTAGCCGCCAAGTACACCCACAAAGCCCTTACAACATCCAAGTAATGTAACTCAAACTCCTTGGGATGCGACGGGTGCGGACATAATGAAGGAAGAACAATATCTTCATTAATGTGGAAAGAAGAGACCACCTTCGGTAGAAACGAAGGAGAAGGGCGCAAGACCGCCTAGTCCCTATGAAGGACTAGGTAAGGAGACTTGCAGGACAACGCTGGCAACTCAGACACCCGCCTAGCGGATGTAATGGCCACCAAGAATGCCACTTTCTGCGACAGCAATTGTAAGGGGATATCCCTGATCTTCTCATATGGTGGTTTCTGCAGTACAGAAAGCACCAAATTCAAATCCCAAAGCCGAAATCTGACCTTTGAGAGTACTCAATGCCAATTTTTTATCCAGGCCCTGCTACAAAAAAGCCAGGACCCTGGACACAACGTAAGAGTGAGGGTTCCAACCCCCCGCCTCACACCAGGCAATATAGGCCTTCCAGGTGTGATGATAAATCTTGCGTGAAGTACACTTGCGTGCTTTAAGCATGGTAGGGATCATGGAGTCAGCGACACCCCCATCCCTCAACACCTGGGACTCAATAGCCAAGCCATCAAAGCCAGCGAGGGTAAAGCAGGGTGCAAGATGGGTCCCTGAGACAACATATCATCGCGCAGCGGAAAACGCCAAGGAACATCTGCCACCATTCGCACCACGTCGGCATACCAAGGGCGCCAAGGCCAATCCGGAGCTATCAGAATTGTCGGAATCACCTCCGCTTCTACCCTGCGCAGTAGCCGCGGTAGAAGCTTGATGGGAGGAAAGGTGTACAGAAGCCGATACTGACCCCAAGGCGCCACCAGCCCGTCCGTGGCGGCCGCCCGCGGGTCTCTCGCCCTGCACACAAAGGTTTCCAACTTGTGATTGAACCGAGACACCATGAGGTCCATGTCTGGCGTACCGCACTTGTGGCAAATCTGGCGGAACACTTCTGGATCTAAGGACCATTCCCCCTGATCCATCGTCTGGCGACTTAGAAAGTCCGCCTGCCAATTCTCTACGCCCGGAATGTAAATGGCGGAGATTGCCGGCAGGTGAAGTTCTGCCCATCGCAGAATGAGGGCCGCTTCCGCAGCCAAGCTCCTCGTGCTGCCCTGATGGTTCACATATGTCACCGCGTTGTCTGACTGAACCCGAACCGGGAGGCCGCGCAACCTTACCGTCCAGTGGGAGAGGCAGAGCCTGATCGCCCTCAACTCCAGCACATTGATCGGAAGGTGGGATTCCTGCGCCGACCAACGGCCCTGAGCAGACAGCTACCCCAGGTCCCCTCCCCCAGCCCAATAGGCTGGCGTCCGTTGTGACTATCGACCAATTCAGGGGGAGAAACGACTTCAACGTTAGAGCTGGGGCCCGAAGCCACCAGGCCAACGATCCTCTGGTCTGATGATCCAATCTGATCAGCTGGTCCAGGGACAGCGGAGACTTGTCCCACCGTGACAGAATCGCTCGCTGAAGGAGCCGAGTGTGACACTGGGCGTAAGGCCATGCCTCGAAGGCCGAAACCATGAGCCCCAACTCCCGCATACAGAACCGTAAGGAGGACCACCGGCGTGACAGCAGGGTTCGCACCGCTGCTTGCAGGGCCAGCAACTTGGCCGGAGGTAATTACACCTTCGCCTGCTCCGTGTCCAGAATCAGACCCAGGTATTCCAGGCGACAGGACGGTATCAATGTCGACTTCTGCAGATTGATCAGCCAGCCAAAATCTTTCAATGAGGCCATGGTGATAGCCACGCTCTCCTCCAGAGCTGAAGCAGACTTCGCTCTCAGGAGCAGGTCGTCGAGGTACGCTACCACGGCAATGCCTTTCTGTCTCAATAGCGCCAGCACCGAAGCCACCAGCTTGGTGAACCCCCGAGGAGCCGAGGCCAGACCGAAGGGAAGTGCCACGAATTGGTAATGCAGATCCCCTACCGCAAAGCACAGGAAGCGCTGGTGCCGGAGACAAATGGGAACATGGAAGTACGCATCCCTGATATCCAGAGACGCCATGAAATCCCCTTGGTGTAGGGTGGCCACGACAGAGCGAACAGACTCCATTCTGAATTTTCGCGCCCTCACAAAGTGATTTAGCGCTTTCAGGTCCAGAACCGGCCTGACCCTCCCCTTTTTGGGTACCACAAACAGGTTGCAGTAGAAGCCACGGAATCTTTCCAGCAGAGGTACCGGCACAATTACCCTTTGTGCGGAGAGCGCCTGGACAGCCCCTAGGAGAGCCTCTCGACGCCCCTGAGAGTCTCAAGTTCGATGGGAAGAGCCTGTCTAGGGGTAGAGTGCTGAACTCTATCCTATACCCGGAAGACACCACTTCCTGCACCCATCGGTCGGAAATGCAGGCAGTCCACCGGTCTGCGAACCCCAGAAGTTGGTCCCCCACCCGAGAATCAGGTGGGGCAACCCATCATGCGGAGGAGGACTTATCCTCTGTCTTTTCACTCTTGCATTGCCAGGGTCATTTACCGGCCTCGACCCCTTGCCCGCTGCACCGGGGGTGCGAAAAAACCTCTTCTGACCCGAAGAAGTAGGACCCTGCTTGTGGCGGAACTCCCGCTGCCTGGGCTCTGGGAGAAAAGTTCTCTTCCCGCCACTGAAATCCTTAATGATCTCATCCAACTGCACCCCAAAGAGCCGACCACCCTGAAAAGGGAGATCTGCAAGGCCCTTCTTAGACGCCTGGTCACCCGGCCAGGAGCGTAACCAGAATACCCGCCTGATAATGACTGCGAAAACAGACATTTTAGACAACATGGGAAGCAGGTTCTGGGCAGCGTCACACAGGTACCGAAGACCCTGAAACAAATGGTCTGCTCTCTGCGACTCCTCAAGTGGCCTCCCGCAGTCCAAGTCATTCTGCAGCTCCGTTGCACACCCAGACACATATTGTGCCGCCATGGTCAACGCCAGGGCCGGCCTCATGGCTGACCCGGTCAGCAGAAAAAGTGCTTTAGACACCGCCCCCGTCAGCTGGGTCCTTAAAAGAGGGAGACCCCTCTCCAAGGGAATGGTTGTTGCCTTATTCAGGCGAGCCACCAGAGGGTCCACTGCGGGGGATGCCCACTTCTTCACAAAGCTATCCTCAAATGGATAATGTATAGCGAAGCGTTTTGGCAGGGCAAAGGAATTCTGTGGACCCTGATAGACCAAATGGTCAAAAAATTGATCATAAGGATAAGCCTTAGTGGACCTGGGTGGCCTAGCAGACCCGCAAACGTATGCGGTCTCCTCCGACTCTCCTGCTTGGTCCAGTCAGAAGGACGCATGGATACCAGCAATCAGTGCGGCCACCAGCGCCTTCTCACGTGCAACTGAGGCCCCCTGGTCTTCTTCGCCGTCCGAGGGATCCAGCTTGCCCTCTGAGAGCTTCACGGGGGTCCCCGTGACTCCTGAGGCCACTTCCGGTTTGGACTCTTCCCCCGATGAAAGACGGGGAGGCGGATGCTTGTTAGGGGCCCCCTTAACCTGGCCCGGCGCCCGGGGAAATAATTCCCCAAATACTGCTCTCAGCTGGTCCAGGGACACCAGGGTCCCTAGCGCAGGTTGAGTTAGGGCCGAGTCCCGAAGCCACCAGGTCAGAGACACCCTGGTCCAAATAGCAATTAAAATCTCCCAGGAGTAAAAGAGGAACATCGGGTTTGTCTGCCAAGTACAGAAATAGCATATGCAGGACCTCTCTAGAGAAAGGATGAGGGATGTATATCATTGGTAATAAACAAGTATTAGCATACAGACAGCAGAATATAAACAAAAATGAACCAATGCTATCGGTATGTGAATCAAATTCTTAAAAAGCAATGTGTGATGTGTATCAGTAACTCACACTCCTGGAATACGAAGCGTGAGAAGACTGATATGCCCATCTGACCCAGGAATACCCTAAACAACTGAGGGAGTCCTCCGTGAAGTGGGATTTTTGGAGACCAAAGATAGCTGGGTGGCATTTATGTAGGGAACTGGAAAAAATAGTTCTTTACAAGGGGTTAACAACTCCCTTGACATTACAGGTAACTTATAGGGACATCTGCCATAGTGCTTGTGCAAATCCTATTGTCCCAGATAACCTGTCAGATGGCGTAAGCAAACAGTGGTAAAAAGATTGTGATTGTCCTCCTAAGGGTGCGGAAGTACAGACAAGTTTGAAGCAAGCAAAGATGAAAAAGAAGATCCAAGAAAAAGGTCAAAATTCAGGGCAGACAGCAGACAAGCAAATCTGAGACACGACGCTGGGGTTTAAGATCAATCCTTGAAAACAAAAGCCCAAATAAGGAGTAGCAGGAGAAGGCTCAAACAAGACAAACAAGAACGTTGCTCAGGCCAATGGGAGCTGATTTAAGCATTACTTTAATAATGAGGGCGATTGGGAGGCTGAGCAGAAAACGGCCAAGAAGCAAGGTACATCAATCAGCATGTGAGGTGGGCGATACCCCTAGCTACTAGCTTTGTGCAGCAAAGAAGCCCATATTTGTAGGACCACAGGTAGTGGCGGAACCACAGCAGGAGGAAGGTATGAGCAAATCATAAGGTTGTGGAACCACAAGTGACAAAGGTCCAACTGGGGATGGGCAACAGCTGCTGACAGATCAAAAAAGGGGTTAAAACCCATATGCAACACAAGGCAACCAGAAGCACTCACACCTGAACTATATGAAGTGAAGTCTCCTGCAAGGCAGCAGAGTCTGCCAACGACCAAGGGAAGGTCACAGAAGATCAACTTGATGCTCAAGACTGGGACAGAAGAGATCACCACCAAAAGTAGTTACCTAACTCAAAGGGACACTAAGCCTGCACCAGCAAGAGGCTATAAACAAAAAAACCCCAAAAAACACCAAGACAGATGGAAGATAACTACCTCACAAGCAAAGGTAGCTCAAAGTGATACGGTCAGCAAAAAAAGAACACTTTGGGACAAATTATCAGGAAAAAACAGGTGCCCAGAGGGAATACTGGATAAGAAAAAACAAAACAAAACAGGTCCACAGAAGAAAACCAGCTGATAAGCAAAAAACCCAAACCTTACACTTCCAACCCTTGGGATTCAGGGATAGAAGGTTCAAAGCTAAGAGTGAGATGCCTGGCCAGATAAACAACCTTGCAAGGAGATATCCAAGATAAGTGAGACGCCCCCATAGTGTAATATGCCAAAAGGATATCCAAAAGATCCCCGAGACTCTGGCAAAGCCCACGGTAGTCAAACATGAAGTCAGCCTGACTGAATTAGGGAGGGAGGATGTGTGAGATGTACTCCTACAAGGGCAAGCAGGAGTGAAGATATACCAGAACTCCAGAATGGTGCAGAGAAACACCAGAAGAGCAAGAGGTAGATAGAGCAGGATCCATTCATCTAAACACCCAGAGAGGTCTCTGGGGTCTGGCAGAGGAACTCTGTAGAACCTGCTTAACCCCTATAAAAAATGGTTTCAAGTCATCTGGCCCAGATCCACTGAAGTATTCATAGTAGTGATGCACCGAATGGAAATTTTGGTGCCGAAACCGATACCGAAAATGAAGGATGCACTAGGCCGAAAACCGAAACCGATACCGAAAATGACAGTTTTTAAAAAATAATTATATTTTTTATATATAGTTGTATTATATTCCACTTTTAATTAATATCATCAGTTTAAATTAATATGAATTTATTGTTGGCCATTATTGGCACTTTTAGTGCAAGAAAAGCTAAAAAAAATGCAGTCTGCAGTTTGTGACCATCCTTTGTATCATGTCTGCAGTCTCTTACTTATACTTTAACACATTGCTAATAGTATTGGCAAATTTTCCACTTGGTGCACCTCTAGCAGACATGATACAGGAGACCGTCAGACTGCACACATAGCACAGAAGACGGTCAGAGACCGGATAGGAGAGAGAGAGACAGA
>BLSH010327817.1:1151821-1181049 GCA_018402905.1 Glandirana rugosa | reverse complement strand
AAACGGTCTAACAGTCGTCTATCGTGTACGACCCTAATACGACGTCCATGAGGGACCTCCCCAATCACATACAGGCCTCCGGAAGAACCCTGAATTCGTGGATCTCAGGAGGAGGACACTGACTAGGGGTCGGAGAACTCCAAAAAGATCTAGAGAAGGCACCCAGACGGGAATTAGTCCACAAACCGATTCCAAGGACAGGGTACGAGATAATGATACTTAATCCCTACGTGGCTTTAAAGCCGCCGGCTTTTCAAAGCCGGCTTTTACCGTAAAAGCCGTGAATCGGCTTTCTTTTTTTTACGGCTATTACTTGGCTTTTTCCCCGCCCCAGTGCGTCCCAGCGGGGTGGGGGACCCACGCGTCTGGGTCGATCCTGCGTAGAGCGTCTCACCGAGTATGCGCACCCAGGGGGTGGGGCGACCCTGCGTGACCCCGCCCCTTTTTCGGTTCATTATCGGCATTTTTTTTCTTTCGGCTAAGTGCCGAAAATGCCATTTTCGGCCGAAACTTTTCGGCCGCCGAAATTTCGGTGCATCCCTAATTCATAGTAATAGAGCATGGGACAGGAACCTTAGCCAAACACCTGATTAAGGGCAGACCCACGGAAGAGATCTAGAAAAACCTCAAGAGGCTGGGGATCAGTCACAGGAGGAGGACTCTAGGTGCTTAAGTCCCAAGAAGGCCTCCGGACATACACTAACCCCTCCAGGGAGTACCTGCAGCATAATCCCAGCATGTGCTATCTGCTGACAATCTGGCAAAAAAGGCCTTCCAGTAATGGTTTATTTCTGCTATGCAGGAGTTGTGGTGCACTCAATTGCAAAAACCTATCCATCTGGAATGGAGACTACCAGTTCATGAGTACCAGGTGGCAATATAAGGTCTCTAAGGCCTCGTTTACAATGGCATCCAGAAATCAACACTCATTAAACAGACATATTTTTTCATTAATGGGATGCACAGGTGTTCTGTGCATCTGCATGCAGGCAGTCCTATTCATGACAATTGGGACGTGGCTGCAGGGACAAAGATGTTGCTCCCAATTTGACATTTGTATGGCAGAGGGTAAGCCCCAAAATAGACACTATCTGCATTCAGAGACCTGCACCCAGATGTAAAATTGGAAGCAGCTTCAGGCTTTTCAAGGGGCAACAATTACACATCTAATTTCCTGACTATTACACTTTTCACCTGGATGTACTACATTGCTGGTGCT
The DNA here is from genome assembly GCA_018402905.1 of Glandirana rugosa. Classification (NCBI taxonomy): domain Eukaryota; kingdom Metazoa; phylum Chordata; class Amphibia; order Anura; family Ranidae; genus Glandirana; species Glandirana rugosa. Next base: position 1,179,830 of record BLSH010327817.1, on the reverse strand, counting down.
TGCCTGTTGAAATTCACTAGGATGTTAAATGCTTGGTGACATAGTATGCCTGCCACTTTGAAAAGGGACCCCTTTAGGGCTCATACACACGGGCGTATCTTTAAAAAAAAACAAAACGTCGGGACCGACGTCAAGGAAAAAAAATCAGCGTTTTTCGGCGTAAGTGAGCGTCGGCGTCAATAGGCGTTTTTAAAAAAAAATCATCCCTCTGCTATTTTTCAACCTAAAAACGTCAGCGTCAAAAAACGCCGGTCAATATTAGTTGGCGTTTTGCGGCGTCAGCGTCAAAAAATGCCAAAACGTTACAGCATCAGAACGCGATGGCCGTGGGTTCAACTTTAAGCTCACTAACGCCGACGCCATCTACAGCTCAAAAATGCCGACGTTTTTATGGGGCCATTGACTAACATGGAGAGCTGCAAAAAACGCCAGAAAACGCCGGCGTCAAAAAACGTCCGTGTGTATGAGGCCTGATTCTTTGAATCAGAAGTCACCGTTAATGAACTGCTTTCCTTGGGTCTCCCCACCGCTTCTCTCATCAGTTATACTCAGAATTTGAAAGGCCTCCTCACTAGTGTACATTTTAGTGTACATTGACAGTGGCTGTACTGGTTGGCACCTGATGACACTGGTACATGCTGGTGATCAGGACACCAGTTTTGTCCAACAATGGTTCTAGATGGCACAGTACTGGTGTGGTTGGTGATCAGGTTACTGAAGCTGGCTTATGCAGGGACTGTTGACACTATTAGTGTAGTGGCGATCAGAAACACTGTTGCTGGCTTACACTGGCTCTTCTGATACTGCCACTGATTTGGCTAGCAATCAGAACACTGTTGCTGGCTTAAACATTCTGTTGATATTGGCACTGGTATTGCTAGGAATATGGACAATGTTGCTGGCTTCACGGTCTCTGTTGACACTGGAATGAGGGCCAATACACTTAGGAACTCTGCTGCTGGCTATTTTGGTTTGATGACACCAACACCGGTGTCGCTGCACTGGTCTGGTGTAACAGACACTGGTGTGGCTAGTGATGGGAAACACTGTGGCTGCATGCACTGGTCTGGTGACACCATACTGATGTGCCAGCAATCAGGCACACTAGAGCTGACTGCACTAGTCTGGTGACAGTGATTGGTGTGGTTAGCAATCAATGATACTTTGGCTGGCTGTACTGGTCTGGTGACACTGTGTACTGGTGAGGTAAGCGATCAGGAACAGTGTAATAAAGAAGCTGCCAACACTTTCGCAGCCAATGAGTGATTGAGATGAAACAGAGCACTGACTGCAAAATGCACATTTTTTTCCATGTGCGATTGTTTTAAAATGGCCTTCAACTCCAAAAAGACAACTGTCCGGCTGTTTATGTGCAGCAGGCAGACAACCCGCTGCTAAAATACGTCGTCCTCATAAGAACACAATTTCTGGGAACAAAAGAGAACCAATAGAAAACAAATAGGAAAGTTGTAGATACTGTAAGACAGAAAGGGAAAGCCTTTATATCACCAAGATTTAGTGTACTGAATTGCATTTTAGACAAAAAAAAAAAATCTAGAGACAACTGTCAAAAGAAATCACATTAGAAAATACTAAAGTTGACAAGCAGGTTGCTAATGTTACATGAAATGTGTAACATTAATATCCTCCCGCAGCAAAACCACTAAACATTTATGAGAGCTTGCTAGCACAAACGCGTTTCACACCTTTCCACACAAACATATGAGCAAACAATTCGGGGAAAAAAAGTGCATTGCCTTTCTATATAGCTTATACCCTAGTCACAGTGAATATCCCCTTACCTGTGTTTCAATAATTGAATGGTAATAATTATAAAATGCAATCAATAAATATCAATCTAAATTATGTGTATATTGACTCAACATTAACCACTTGTCCACTTGGCACTTAAACCACCTTGAGGCTGCATTCACACATGAGCGACACGTTTTCGGGCGTTTTTGAAGCTTTATGTCGTGTGTTTTGTAGCTCGACATGGGGCGTTTTCAAACGCAGATGTCGCGCTAATACGCGCACGTTTGAGGATTTTCCATTGATTCTATGGCAAAGGAAAAAGTATCAGAAATGCCGGAATATGCCCGAGTCGCATGACAAAAATACCTCCAGGAGTAGTTTGAGCGTAGGTCGTTTTGCTTCAGGCGTTTTTGAGTGGAGATGAGAACCATCTCCATAGAGAAACATTGATTTTTTTTCCCCTCCAGAGTTTTGTAGCTTCATGCTTCAGGCATATTTCAGCTACATAATGCTCAGGTGTAAATGAGCTCTAATACCCAGACCAATTTTCAGCTCTCAAATTTTGAATGACAATTACTCAGACATACAACAGCGTACCTACATGAAATGTTGGTCCTTTTTTCCACACAAATAGAGCTTTCTCTTTGCGGTATTTAATAACCACTGGGGTTTTTATTTTTTGCGCTATAAATAAAAAAAAAAACTGAAATTTTTGTAAAAAATGCATTTTTCTTTGTTTTGCAAATTTTTTTTTTTTTTCATAAATTTTGGCCAAAATTTATACTGCTGCATATCTTTGGTAAAAAATAACCCAACTTGGTGCATATTATTTGGTCTTTTTGAAAGTTATAGTCTATAAGCTATGGTGCCAATCATTGAAAATTGATCACACCTGATGTACTGACAGCCTATACAAGGCCAGAAAACTACAAACACCCCCCAAATGACCTCATTTTGGAAAGTAGACAGCCCAAGGTATTTAGTAAGAGGCATGGTGAGTTTTTTAACATTGTAATTCTTTCCCACAATTCTTTGCAAAATGAAGATTTATTCTTTTTCACAAAATTGTCATTTTAACAGGTTATTTCTCTCACATGGCATATGCATACCACAGATTACACCCCAAAACAAATTCTAATACTCCTCCCGAGTATGGTGATATCACATGTGTGAGACTATTATTTTTTTACTTGGAGCCTGGAAAGTACTGCACCCAGGATCAGCAGATTGCGGGTGCCATGCAGGACTCCTGCAGACTTCTCAGTGTATCTGTCTGCTCATACCTCGTATGGGAAGACAGATACACACTGACAAGTGGAATGAATGACATTTTTATAGTTTTTTTTTTTTTAGACAGATAGGGGATTTCTTTTGGTATTTAATCATCACTGGGTTTTTATTTTTTGCTGTATAAACCAAGAAAATACTGAAAATATTGGGGGGAAAAAAACATGTTTTCTTCTACACGTCATTGGTAAACATAATTCACATTAGTGTATATTATTTAGTCTGCGTTAGGCTGGGTTCACACTATCCGACACAAAAACGGTCAGACTTTTGATCCTACTTTGCCCTGCAACATCGGTCCTACTTCCATCCGACTTGAATGAACAAGATAAGATTTTGCTCCGACTTTGAGATAGTGACTTGTCCTTTGACCAGTCCAAACAATCCCAGTGTGAGATAAATTCCTTTTACTGAGGGGCGTGGCCTGACCATGGCTGTGTGAAGATGCACTTCTCTTCAGCTCCGGGCCTGCCACCGGCCATTCCGGCACTTTGACAAACAATTAACAGGCATGTACTCTGCCAAAAAGCGGAAGGGCAAGCAGAACACGGGGACGAAATCCGGAAAGACCCCTAAGTCCGGAGGAGAGATAAATCACTATTTCTCAAACTCTCAGACGGCCTCCCCGATAGACAAGATGGCGTCGCCATGCGGTCTGCACAGGGGAACCCCTGATCGAGATCCACAGGAATCTCCGCGGAGATCAGACGACCTCTCCTTGTCGGATACCCCGGCGGCCTTCCACCAGGGACCCTCCTGCTCTCAGTCCAGTGCCGTGACACCCAGGGTGGACTTGGAACTCAGGGACTTGATACGAGCGCTGCCAACAAGAACGGACATTGAGTCCATCCTCGCTCGCCTGGAAGAGCAGCGCCGGATAGACCTCCAGGAGGTGAGAGGAGAGGTGTCCTCCTTAGACGCGAGGGTAACTGCCGGGGAGTCCACACTGGGAGCCTTGGCGTCAAGGGTTTCGGCATTAGAGTCCCTGCAGGAGTCCCACCTAGAAACGGCCATTCTTCTTCAACTCCAACAAGAGGCAATGGAAGATAGAAGTAGGAGAAATAATCTCCGCCTCTGAGGACTACCAGAGGCCACAGGATCCGAAGACCTAGCAGCTACGGCCGCGGCAATCTTCTACAGTCTCCCAGATGATTCGCTCTCCGCTCACCTGGAATTTGATCGCATCCACCGGGCCTTGGGCCCCAAACCAGAGGACATCAACAGACCCCGGGATGTAATATGTAGGCTCCACCACTACACGTACAAGGAACAAATAATAAAGAAGGCCTGTGACACTGGGGATGTGGAGTTCGATGGGCCTTTGTGAAAATCCTACCGGATATATTGCGAGCAACACTGCAGAGAAGAGCATTACTCCGCCCGCTCCTGGAACTTGCATGTTCCTCAGGAGCTTCTTATCGCTGGGGATACCCTTTATCGGTGATCTTCAAAAAAGATCGGAAATCCTTTAACCTTCGAGTACCCGGGGACCTGCCTGCACTATTCCAGTTCCTGGCGGCTGAACCGATCCCGGTCTCGTATTGGCTGCAGTTCTTGCAGCCCTCCGGGAACCAGTTCGGAACCTGGCCATCCAGACAAGGACTACCACCCAGAGCGCAAAGATCCATCCGGACCACGTGAGTCTTAGATGTCCCGACACTTCTCCGGCCCTACCCGCCCCTACTAGACTGTTTTAAGCTGACCGATGCCCCTATAAGAGCACAGCGGTTCCCGTTCCCAGCCTTGTAATTCTATGGCATACCGCCCCTTAGAACTGTCCTCCCGTCCCCCGTCGGACATAACATCCCGATTGACGGAACACCCTCCAGCCTAATACCGCAGAGCGGGACCTCCTCACCATCTTTACCATACGAATGACAAAAACTGGACTGCGGCCAGGGTGCGCGGGGAGACCTGGCGATCCCGTTTTGTCAGAGGGGTTCTTTTATTTAGCCCCCAAACAAGATTGAAGGCTGAGAGGGAAGATTAGGTTCAGTTGGCTCCTGTAACAGGGGGCGGGAACAAACTAACAGCTATGTGAATGGAATGACTTAATAACCGAGGAAACAGCTGAGGTAACACCGTCCATCCCCCCCGCTCAGATGGTCTTGTGGAATCCTGAACATTTTAATACCCCCCGTGCGCTCGGACCTCTCCCCGGGCTGCCCAAGGAGACACGGACATAGTATGGAACCTACACCACTCTTTGCCCCGCTCATGGTGCTCTGTCACCCCTCCACCGGGGGGGTGACTAGCGCATCGGGGGGGAAGACTATCTGCTTGTGCAGTACTGACTGTTTCTGCATCCGCGAGCGGATACGGAAACTTCTGTCTGAGTTTATGTCAGCTCCAGAGAACCTCTCTGCAGAGACTCCTTAGTATGCAGAGTCTATCCAGTGGACAAAGGAAATTAAGACTGATGGGGTCATATTGCTTCGATATCCGAGTGGAGGGGGAGAGGGCAGGCAGAAGACAGGGACTAAAAGGCTTCAAGATAGGGAGCCGTAGGGCTGGTAGGATAGTAAAGATCAGCCTACTTCATGCACAGTTGGATTTCTAATGTTTGTTATATCTTATTTTTCAAGTTCATGTTATGAATATATAATACATGCCGATATACTGCAATGTCTTTACTGGTGCTGGGGTGGCTGGGGCAGGCTCTGGGGGACACCCTGAGCCTGCGTCAGCTTTCTCCCCCATATAGGACAGCAGACGACGACCCAACATTGGGGTCAAAGTGTGCCCACCGCCGCAAGCGGTCTTAATTAAGTAGCGGAAGTCGACCTCTCATGGGTCCTCCGGCCTTCCTCCCCTTTCCCCTCTCGCTTTTTCTTCTTCTCATTTCTCTTCCTCTTCTATCCACTTAATCCCCTCCTCCCCACTATCCTTATCCCCCCCCCCACCGGGCAGGTAAGCTGATGGACAGTTTACAAATCTTCTGGCTTAATGCAAAGGGACTCAATACCCCTGAAAAGAGACGCATGCTCCTAAATGACTTGAAACAACGTAAAGTTGATATTGCTTTCATACAAGAGACCCAGAAACTTAGAAATGATAGACTCCCTATTCTTAAAAACAGGTACTATCCCCTAGCTTATCATTCCACTAATAACACTAAATCAAAGGGGGTGTCCATACTTATATCGAGCAAGGTACCATGGACATGTCAAGGAATAGAGACGGATGAAGGGGGACGGTTCGCCTTCATTAAGGGACTAATCGGGGTGACACAGATGACCTTAGCAACGATTTACACCCCCAACGTCCACCAAGATGTCTTTCTCCGGCGAACCCTTGACAAATTGTCAGACTTTAAAGAAGGGCAGCTGATCTTAGGTGGGGACTCCTCCCAGTGTGGACACCTCCACAGGGGTTTCCTCAGTCTCCCGGGCCCTACGTGGTCGCATAACCCAATACTTGCATGCAGCCCAACTAATTGACATATGGCGTATACATCACCCTTCAGACCGGGATTATACGTTGTTCTCGACCCCCCCACAGAGTCTACACTAGAACTGACTTCTTCCTGGTCCCGCACAACCAACTGAACGCAACTCACGACTCCACAATTGGTTTATGTACATGGTCCGACCACGCACCCATTACATTAACTTATACCTTATCAAGCACTGCCCCCCCAGGTCAACGCCACTGGAAGTTAAATGAAAGCCTCCTCCTACGCGAGGAAGTCCTGACGGAAGTGAGCAAAGAACTTAAGCATTACTTCGACTCTAACATCTCCTCGGGATGTGACTGGGGAGTAATTTGGGAAGCACATAAGGCAGAGATCCGTGGTATCTTTATGAAACATGGATCACGTATCAAAAAGGAACGCCAACAGCATGACCTCCTGTTATCCAAGCTACACAAGTTAGAATCCCGTCACAAACTCCACCCAACCACGTCGGTAGAAGCAGACCTACTCGCTACCCATAACCAAATTAACGACCTACTTTTATATAGAGCCAAAGCAGCGATACAAAGGGGACAAAAATTAGCTTACGAGTCAGGGAACAAATGTGGGAAGTTACTCGCAAATTCCGTCAAAGAACGGAAACTGCAGACCTACATCCCCCATATCACGACACGCATAGGACAAAAGTTATCGCTACCCTTACAAATAGCTCAAACATTTAAAGAGTATTTTTCTCAATATGTGAATAAATATATCCAAACACTAGCAGCGCTGAAAGAATTAAATAAAACTGTGTCCATTGATAAAGTAACATAGATTCACGTTGATCGTATGGCTGATGAACTATTATACAAAAAACACTGATGGATGAGTTCAATGAATTCCACTTCATTCATTATTTTCTTTGCCTTATTCACTCTTAGCTCTGCTTCACCCATTAGGAAACGCACTTACCGGAGGGTATTGCCTTGCATTCTCATGCTCGGCACAATGGGCTGTTTTATTTATCCATACATTCGCCAATCTTTCTCCTCCAATTTCTTATAGTAGTTTCTATGTCACGTCGTTATCCTCTCCCAATTAGATTCGTGTCATGTGTAGGGAAAAGAGATACAAGCTAGATAGTGTGTTATCGTTTAAAAACAATTTTATTCCTTAAAAAACACACACTGGTACTCACAAACAGCGCCTGTAACGCTGGCAGATAAAACAGCTGATGGGTAGCGTATCTGAGCTAGTGATTACACTCCCTGCTGCTCGTGTTAAGCTCCACACTTCGGGTTTATGGTGACATTCCCCGCTGTAAAACGATAGCAGTCCACACTCCAAGCGCACTGCCGACCCGCAGCGAACCTCTGGGTGTGATAGACCACCTAGCTGGATTGCCGTGCACTGTGTCAGACGCGTTTCGTCCGAAGACTTCTACCGTGACACCTTTAAAGAGTATTATTCTGACCTATACAATATACCCTCCTCCGGGTCCCTCCAAACACGAATCAACGAATACCTATCCTCTTCCCTACTCCCCGTTCTATCCACTGAAGCCCGAGAGGAGCTGAATAATCCTATCTCCATGGAAGAACTAAGTCTAGCCATCGCCTCGACCAAACCGGGTAAAGCACCAGGCCCAGATGGGTTTACCCTTTCATACTACAAAACCTTTTTATCAACTCTGGGGCCTCATATGCTCACCCTGTGTCCTGCACTGGGTTCCGGAGTGACTTTTCCCACCGACTCCTTAAGAGCGCATGTATCGGTCATACCTAAGGAGGGTAAAGACTTAGCCCAATGCGGGAGCTATAGACCCATCTCGCTCCTGAATGTAGACCTAAAACTTTTTTCTAAGATCTTAGCTACGCGACTATCATCCCACCTGCCAGACCTGGTCCACTAAGACCAGGTCGGATTTATCCCCCACAGAGAGGCTAGAGACAACACCACTAAGGTCTTGAACTTAGTTCAAGTAGCCAGTTCATCACATACTCCAAGTGTCTTCCTGAGCACGGACGCCGAGAAGGCATTTGATCGGCTTAATTGGCAATATATGTTCTCAGTTCTTAGACATATAGGCCTAGGAGGAACGATCCTTAACTGGATCTCCTATATCTACTCGGGACCCTCGGCCCAGGTTAAAGCGAACGGCATCCTGTCGGCGCCATTCCCGATACTAAATGGGACGCGGCAGGGCTGCCCGTTGTCCCCACTCCTATTTGCCCTCACGCTGGAACCCTTTCTGTATACGATAAGAAATAATCCTGATATCACAGGTCTTTCAGTCGGCGAGTCCCAATATAAGATCTCTGCATATGCGGACGACTTATTTTTCACCCTAACTAATCCTATGGTATCACTACCGAATCTGATGAAGGAATTCACACAATATGGGGCGATCTTGAATCTAAACATTAATTTAGAGATGAAGCGATGGGCATAGCACTCCCTTCCACCCTTAAGTCCTCCCTACAAGCATCCTTCAACTTCAAATGGGCCCACACGGCTCTCCACTACTTAGGTACGGTTATTCCAGCCAATTTGAATCAGACATATGCCCTCAATTTCCCACCGATGCTGACCAAAATACGCCTCTTATTACACTCGTGGCATAAAGGTTTGCACTCCTGGTTTGGGAGATGCAACTTACTTAAAATGAGTATTCTCCCGAAACTCTTGTACCTCCTTCAAGCACTCCCGATCAAGATTCCAACTTCATATTTCAGGCAAGTGCATGTCCTCTTTATTAAATTCATCTGGGCAGATAGGAAACCACATCTCCCCAGACACCTATTATCCCTCCCCAAAATGCATGGAGGTCTGGCGCTGCCAGAGCTTAGGAACTACTACCACGCTACCCATCTGGGTCGAGTGGTGGATTGGTTCCAACACGCAAAATCAAAATTATGGGTGACCCTCGAAAAAGCACAGGCGCAGACCCCATTTTAAGGGGCCTTGTGGTGCTATGAACATCTCCCTCTTACAATGAAAAAACACCCAACACTTGGAGTGACGGTCCGCATAGGCTCGCAGTGCAGTATTAAAAACGCCATCACATCCCTAGACTCGCCCCTCTTTCTGATTGTTGGTAACCCTCAGTTCCCTCCGGGACTACACACCCCGATGAAACGACAGTTGACACAAGCAAAGTGGACTATTGCCCTGCAATTTTTAGAAGATGGCTCCTGGCCCTCCACTGAAACCCTGAGAAGGGAAGACGGCCCATACAACCTACCGTTTTGGTCGGCCCTGCAAATACGCCATTTTCTCAACTCACTCCCCACCCCACAATGTTTCAGCAGACCAACCCCATTTGAAGACCTTTGCTCGGGAGACAGGGAACTTACGCGGGTTCTCTCCCAAATGTACGGACTTCTGAACACCCCATCTATACAACCAGAGCTCCCATTTATACAAAAATGGGAATCGGACCTTCATCGACATTTTATGCCAGCCCAGCTTCAACTCATGCTTACTTTCTCCCTGAAATCATCTATTTGTACTAAAATCCAAGAGACCAACTACAAACTGCTTACGAGGTGGTACCTTACAAACTCAAAGAGATCTTTCCAACCTCGCCCGACCACTGTTGGCGATGCCTGGGAGACAGGGGAACCCTTTTGCATATTTTTTGGTCATGCCCTAAACTAGCCCCATACTGGACAACCGTTAAAAAGGTCATCCAGCACTTGGTTGAATATGAGGTTCCAGACGACCCGGCGTTTTTCCTTTTACACGCCATCACAATCTCCTCAAAGACCTACCGTAAATCAGTAGTCCGCCACCTCCTGAACGCGGCTAAAGCGTGCATCCCCCTGCACTGGAAATCCCAGTTGCCCCCGTCACCGGCCGAATGGTATTGTAAAGTAGAAGACATCAATAAACTAGAAGACTTAATATCAAGGCAGCAACAAAAGAAGCAGACCAGAATATGGAGTCTCTGGAACCAATTTACCCTCTCGGAAGAGGGGAAAGCCCTTTTGGGCTTACCTTGAAGCCCTGGAGCCCCACAGCCTGACTGACCCAAATGACCGTAGCCCAGCCTGTCCCTGCCCGGTTCTCCCCCCCCCCTTCTCTCCTCTCATACATCCCCCCTATCTCTCACTTTCTTCCTTCCTTCCTGACCACCTAATTTTCTGTTCTATTTTTCCCTTTCTTCATAATTACTTGTAAAAGCTTGTAGGAAACAAGGTATGATGTATGCAAATTGGAAATGTCATCCCTCCGATCCGGACCACGTCCGGGAGGGTGAGCGATATAAGGAGGAATACGAGGCACTTCAGATAATTTCTAGGAAAAATATATGTGGTAAACAGTTACCTACCTCTGTACTGCAATGTATCCTTCTTATATATATATTTTCTGTATTGCTCTCGCATTGATGTAAATGATATAATCTTGTAAGCATTATGGAACCTTAATAAAACTATATTTGCAAAATAAAAAAAATTCCTTTTACTGCTGCTGTAATCACCAAGTCGGATGTCACAAGTCAGATGGTTAGAACAAGGATCCGACTTCAATGATATTCAGTGGGCTGAAGTAGGACCAAAGTAGTACAGGAACCTTTTTCAAAGTCGCACCGACTTGTGTTGGACCAGTTAAGACGGCTCTCATAGGGAAACATTGATTTTGTGACGTACCGCGACTTGTGCTCACAATGTCGGTCCGTTTGTCGGACAAGTGTGAACCCAGCCTAAATGTTATAGAAACTTTAAACTATGGTACAAATATATTTGAAAATTGATCAGTCCTGATGTACTGACTGAATAGTTTCTTGAAGCCCTAAAATCCCAGGACAGCACAAATAACCCCAAACTGACCCCTTTTGGAAAGTAGACAGTCCAGGGTATGTAGTTAGTGGCATGTTGAGTTTTTTTTCACATTTTTTGGAAAAAGAAGAAATTAAGTAAAACGTTTTTTTCTCGCAAAGTTGTAATTTTTACAAGTTATTTCTCACACAGCATAGGCATACTTGGAATTACACCCCAAAACACATTCTGCTATGGTTCCCAAGTATGGCGATACCACATGCATGATACTTTTTCACAGCCTAGCCCCATAGAGGGGCCCAAAATCCAAGGAGTACCTTTAATGCTTTCAAGGAGCATAAATTACACGTAAATTATGCACCTAATTTCTTGACTACCTATCATATTTTTGGAGGACCTGGAGCACCAGGACAGTGGAAACACCCACAAAATGACTCCATTTTGGAAAGCAAACACTCCAAAGTATTTTCTAAGAGGCATGTCCTTTTTGGCCACAAGTTTTTGGAAAATGCAGGAAAGAATATAATAAAAAAAAAAAAATATATATATATATATATATATATATTTATTTTTTTTTTACAGGGGTACTGTGAGTGGGTGGTTGTGATTAGGGACACTGACTGGTGAAAGTATGTAACATTTACAATTTTTCTTTACAAAGTTGTCAATTAATAAGATATTTCAAACACACATCATAGGAATACAGTACTTAGAATCCCACCCCAAAACACATTCTGCTACTCCTTCCAAGTATGGGGAAACCACACGTGTGAGACACAGCCTAGACCCACAGAGGGGGCCAAAATCCAAGGAGCACCTTCAATTTTTTTTAAGGGTCCTAATTTATACATTTCATTTCCTGACTACCCATCACATTTTAGGAGGCCCTGGAGCACCGGGGCAATGGGAACACCCATAAGATGACCACATTTTGTAAAGCAAACACCCCAAGGTATTTTCTAAGAGGCATGGGGAATCTTCTGAAGACTTTTTTTGCCACAAGATTCTGGAAAACATGCAATGAAAATGAAAATGAATTTACACAAAGTTGTGAATTTAAGATATTTCCCACAAACAGCATGGGCATATTTAGAAATACACCCCGAAACACATTCTGCTACATATGTAAAAGGTTGTATACTCACAATCCAACGTATGTACAAGCTCGTCAGAACTAATGCAGCAACCGACCGTCAGTACGTCACATCACACAGAAAAACAATGTAGGTCGGAAAGGCTAAAATGTTTCGAGGGACTTTCCTCCTTCCTCAGAGCCACTATAGTTAATGTATCATCACCTATAGCTGTCCAAGTTCCCATAAGCCAAGCAAGCCTAGCCTACTGGTACGTGGCTGCCCCTTGGAATGACATGTCCACTGAGCAGGAAGTAAAGGAGGCTAAAGAAATGAAGAAGAAAAGAGTTCATTTGGTTCCAGGAGTGTCCACAGGGGATGGCTGGACTGGTGTTTTGTAGGAACATAGTCAGCCGGACGTGTAGATGGGTCAGTTCGGGTGCAGACAGGGACCTTTGCATATGGCAGAAGGATCAGTCCAGCAAACAGGCAGAAATGTGGTCAATCAAAAGGAAAATCAGGAACACTGATTCTAGCTACACTGGTCTTGCGACACTGTGGCTTGTGTAGTGGTGATTGAAGAACTGTGACTGGCTGTACAATTAGGGCAGAGGCTGGGGGGGTGAACAACTACCATGGCTGTAATGCTTAAATTCGCAGCTGTGGCAGGAATTATACCCTGTGTACGTATGCGCATTGTGACCCATTCAAGTGAATGTGGCTGCTTGAGTGGGATCCAAGTAGTTAAAGTGATTGTAAAGTCTCGTTTAAAAAAAAATAAATAACAAACATGTTATACTTACCTCCTCTGTGCAGTTTGTTTTGCACAAAGCAGCCCGGATCCTCTTCTTCTCGAGTCCCTCTTCACTGCTCCTGGCCCCTCCCTCCTGTCGAGTGCCCCCACAGCAAACAGCTTGCTATGGGGGCACCCGAGCAGAGCTGCAGCTCCCTGTTTCCAATCAGACACGGAGCTGCCATTCAGCCCTGTCCCCTCTCCTGATTGGATAACTGACTTTGATTGACAGCGAATGGCGCCACTGCTGTGTCTCAGCCAATCAGGAGGAGAGTCCCGGATGGCCGAGGGACTCGTGGACATCGCTAGAGAGAGATGGGGCTCAGGTAAGTATTAGGGGGTGCTGCTAAACACAGAAGGCTTTTTATTTTAATGCATTCTATGCAAATGCTCTCTGAAGAGGGAATCAAACATGGATGCCCCTACAGAAATCAGGGCACATGTGAACAGGTCCTTATGGCATGGCAGTGATCAGGGACACTAACTGCTGTGGGGGCGATCAGGGAAAATATGACTGGCATGGCAGTGATCAGGGACACTACGAATGGTGTGACGGTAATCAGCGACACTGTGAATGGATGGGTGAATGAGGGATAGTTTCTTTTTTTACTATTCTTTTTATGTATTTATTTATTGTTTTACATACTGTCACCAGAGTAGTGCTGTGTCACCATAGTGGCACTGCACTACTCTGGGAAAGTGATCTGAATTTTTTATGCTGTGATTGCTTGTTACAATGATTGATCACTGTAACAGCAATTGTTTTAACTGTCATGAATGGCTTTCATACATTACAGCTTGCTCACAATTGTGGTTTCTGTGACTGACTACAGCTATTACATTGTACAAGGCTGTCGTTAATAGCCATGAACTATGTGATTATTGTGATAGATCATGGAGATCACAACAGTACGCAAGCTGTCATGAATACAAGCTAATCACGAGGGTCACAGGATAGCACTGTTGTGCATCCCAGGCCGGAACATCCATGGACGGCATCCCGGAACTGGAACGCCACCACCTGGTCGTATTATTCGAATATTGAGGGCGGAAAGTGGTTAAAATAACAAATATTTTACACTTACCTGCTCTGTGGAATGGAATTCTTATTTTTTTGGACTATTATTTTCGAATAGGTTCACAAAAGGAATTTTAATATGTTTTCTCGGTGAAGTCACTATACAGCCATAGTCAAAAATTTTGAGAATGACACAAATATTTATTTTCACAAAGTCTGCTGCTTCAGTGTTTTTAGATCTTTTTGTCAGATGTTACTATGGTACACTGAAGTATAATTACAAGCATTTCATAAGTGTCAAAGGATTTACTGACAATTACATTACATTTGTGCAAAGAATCAATATTTGCAGTGTTGAACCTTCTTTTTCAAGACCTCTGCAATTCGACCTGGCAAGCTGTCAATCAACTTCTGGGCCACATCCTGACTGATGGCAGCCCATTCCTGCATAATCAATACTAGGAGTTTGTTAGAATTTGTGGGTTTTTTGTTCACCCGCCTCTTGAGGATTGACCACAAGTTTTCAATGGGATTAAGGTCTGGGGAGTTTCCTGGCCATGGACCCAAAATTTCCATTTTTTGTTCCCCAAGCCACTTAGTTATCATTTTTCCCTAATGGCAAGGTGCTCCATCATGCTGGAAAAGGCATTGTTCCTTACCAAACTGTTTTTGGATGGTTTGAATTAGTTGCTCTCAGAGAATGTTTTTGTACCATTCTTTATTTATGGCAAAATTGTGAGTGAGCCCACTCCCTTGGCTGAGAAGCAAACCCACACAGGATTTATGACACAGGACTGATGGTACCGCTCGAAAAAAAAGGAAGGGAGAGAGGCGCCTCTAAGTACAGACCACAAGGATTTTATTGGATAACAGCAGATTGGCAACTCACATAGGTCAAAACATCAAAGGCAATTAGTGGAGTTGGTCTATGGGAACGATCTGCAGTGTAGCGTCCACACACAGGAGCCGGCAACACAGCCGAAAAGCGATGGGAAGTCCCTGTTGGAAGGAAGAGCCAGCCAGCGACTGGGGAGCCCAAAGAGAGGCGTGGATGGCAAAAGCCAAGGTCCTGGAGTGATGATGCCACTGGTTCGCGACGCGTTTCCGGAGTCTGTGCGCTGCGAATGATATGGTAGCCGCACTCCTTTCTCAAGCTGACCACTTAGACCAACGGAAGGGCAGTTAAAAGCTAAACTTAGGGGGCGTGACTAACACACATAGGAGGGGAAAGAGGGAACACAATTTTAAAAACAAATTAGTATGTGCAGTGCGGGCCGCACAGAGCTGTTACAGAAGGCTAAATAAAAACGGATCCGAGCATACAGAATCTGTATAAGGACTGCACAGTTCATTTGGCCTTCAGATAAAACTCAAAGGCTTGGTCCACCAAGGGGGCCAGGTATTGTTTATCCAAGAACTTTTGTGTCAGAATGGTAGCTTGTGCGACATAGTCAGAGTCGTTGGTGCAAATTTGTCTTAAGGGACAAAACTGCCCCTTCAGGATGTTTTGTATCCAGATGGGATGACAACTCTTGTAATGTAAAAATGAGTTCCCAGCTGTCGGCTTAGTGTAGTTTTTGGCACAAATGATTTCACCCTCGTGACCAAGTTCCAGATCCAGAAAAGCCAACTGGTGGAAATCCATAACATAAGTGAAGGACAGACCATATGGGTTGTTACTACAATATTCTGTGAATTGGCCAATCTGGTCTGGGGAGCCATCCCAAATGATCACAATATCAATATATCGAAAAAGACGATATTCGATGGAAAGGGATTTTTGCTCCAAATGTGTTGAGTCTCCCAGTATCCCATGGCCAAATTCGCATAAGATGGGGCAAAATTTGCCCCCATAGCTGTGCCTTGTTGTTGGAGATAAAAATCACCATTAAATTGAAAATAGTTGTGCATCAGACAAAAAGGGGTCGCTTCCAATATGAAGGAAGCTTGACTAGGATTAATTAGGGGATCGAAGGCCAAAAAACATTCCAATGCCAAAATGCATAAGTCATGCTGAATCGAGGTATATAAGGAGTTAACGTCAAGTGACAACCATATATAGCCTACTGCCCATCTAAAAGGGGAAAGTAGCTCCAGTAAGTGGGTGCCGTCTCTAATATAAGATGGTAGTTGATGTACTAGAGGCTGCAGAAATTGGTCAATCTATATGCTGAAACCAGTAGTAACACTCTCCATAGCTGCCACTATGGGTCTGCCTGGTGGATTGTTCAGATTTTTATGCACCTTAGGCAGGTGATAGAAATAGAGAATCTGACAGAAGTTTGGTGGTGTAGTGGATAGCACTTTTGCCTGGCAGCAAAAGGGCCACTGGTTTGAATCCCAACCTGCCTGGAGTTTGCATGTTCTCTCTGTGCCTGGTTGCCACTTGATGTTAACTCCTTATACACCTCGCTTCCGCATGACATTGGAATATTTTTTGGCCTTAGATCCCCTAATTAATCCTCATCAAGTTCCCTTCATATTGGAAGCGACCCATTTTTGTCTGATGAACAACTATTTTCAGTTTAATGGTGATTTTTATCTCCAACAACAGGGCACAGCTATGGGGGAAAATTTTGCCCCATCTTATGCGAATTTGGCCATGGGATATTGGGAGACTCATCGCATTTGGCGCAAAAATCCCTTTTCATCGAATATCGGCTTTATTGGTCGATATATCGATGATCTCATGATCATTTGGGGATGGCTCCCCAGACCAGATTGTCCATTTCACAGAATATTGAAATAACAACCCATATGGTCTGTCCTTCACTTATGTTATGGATCCCCACCAGTTGGCTTTTCTGGATCTGGAGCTTGATCACAAGGGTGAAATCATTTGTGCCAAAAACTACACTAAGCTGACAGCTGGGAACTCATTTTTATTTTACAGGGGTGCTTACTTGCCCCTGTGGCCTGTTCTATGTACTATCCGTGCCCTTGGAAAAAGATTTGGGGAGCACAGACTTATAGAGGAGGGTAAAGATCCACAGTGTCCCATGCCATTTTGCGGAGGTGTGGGTGATAAAGTTGCTGGAATCTGCTCTATCTGCTGCAGAGTACCGTATTTTTCGCACCATAAGATGCACCTAGGTTTTAGAGGAGGAAAATAAGAAAAAAATATTCTGAACCAAATGGTGTACTAAAATATTTACCTGTGCAGCCATATTCCAGTGACCATTAAATACAGCCATATACCAGTGACCATTAAATACAGCATATACCAGTGTCCATTAAATACAGCATACATCAGTGCCCATGAAATACAGCCATATACCAGTGAGCATTAAATACAGCATATATCAGTGCCCATGAAATACAGCCATATACCAGTGACCATGCAATACAGCCATATACCAGTGACCATGAAATACAGCCATATACCAGTGACCATGAAATACAGCCATATACCAGTGACCATGAAATACAGCCATATACCAGTGTCCATTAAATACAGCATATATCAGTGCCCATGAAACACAGCCATATACCAGTGACCATTAAATACAGCCATATACCAGTGCCAATCAATTACAGCCATACCTGTGTCCATGAAATGCAGCCTGACACAGAGCTGACAGGAAGATTCAAATCTCCCGGCACTGCTGCGCTGTGATGATGTCATCACACATGCGCCTGGTGGAGCTCTACTCTGCAGCCAGACCCCATTGGGTTAGAAGACATAGCAGCCCCAGCGGCCGCCGCGGCAGTACTTCATTCGGCCGCTGTGGCTGCTCTGTCTTCTCACTCAATGAGTAGGATCATAGTGGCGCTCTAAGGTGTCCGGGAGCCCGCAGTGTAATGCGGGCTCCCGTGGGCGACGGGGGGGGGGGGGAGCAGATTTTTTTTTTTTGCAGTATTTGCACCATAAGACGCAGGGACACTTTCCCCCATATTTTGGGGGAAAAAAGTGCGTCTTATGGTGCGAAAAATACGGTATTTCAAAAAATTGTGTGCTAGGGAAACGTTCTGGATCTATAATCTAGATGCGCTCTCACCGGGGGGACTCAATGTAGGAATTTAAATCTCAATCATTTTGTAAAATCATGTAATAATCTGCTTTTTATTCATAACTAATTATCATTAACACTAATTTTATCCCAACTTGCTCCTTCTGTTCCTTTTGAGTCCTATCACTGTTACTTTTGGTTATATATTTCGACAATACTTACTAATTTAATCCTCTACCCTTTTTCAGATATATTATATTTTCTGGGGGCAGTTCCTTATAGGAAGTACATATATCCAAGGGTCTTCGGGCCTTGCCCCTTTGTCCCATAATTTTTATTTATTAATTTTCATATGATTATGCCTTTATATAGATATATTTTTTATATTCTTTTATTACTCTGATCTTAGGTTATTCCGCCTAGTAGCATGTATATTATTCATATTTTAGTAAAGTAATTTTTGCATATGTTAAGATACCATATGGTACCTAAAAAATATCTCGGCTTTGTTGTATTGGGTGCCACCCACATCTATATATATATATATATATATATATATATATATATATATATATATATATATATATATACATTTTTAATTTATATATCATCCACCCACACATAGCGCATTCTTTATTTTTGACATATGTTATCAGTATTATTAATTATTATTTATATTTATTCTTAATAATTTTCCACGTGTGTATATACACATATATTTTTTGGCATATAGTATTAATTTTTGTGTAATTATTCTTATAGGTATAAAATTATCAACAGTTTAATTTATTTATTCATTATCCTTATTTATTCATTTTCTTGACTATAGTCTGCATTTTTCTTTTTGGTTGCACCTATGTATGTGTATATAGCTGGCACCTAATCATCGTATATTATTCTTTTATCCCATTGTGTTATGAACTGTCCGGTCCTTATACAGTTTCTGTGTGCTCGGATCTGTTTTTATTTAGCCTTCTGTAACAGCTCTGTGTGGTCCGCACTGCACACACCAATTTGTTTTTAAAATCGTGTTCCCTCTTTTGCCACCTATGTGTGTTAGTCATGCCCCCTAAGCTTTGCTTTTAACCGGCCCCGTTGGTCTAAGTGGTCAGCTTGAGAAAGGGAGTGCGGCTGCCATGTCACTCGCAGTGCGCAGACACAGGAAACGTGTTGTGGACCAGTGACGTCATTACTCCAGGACCTTGGCTTCTGAAGATCCATGCCTCGCTTTGGGCTCCCCAGTTGTTGGCCGGCTCTTCCTTCCAACAGGGACTTCCCATCGCTATTCAGCTGTTTTGCTGGCTCCTGTGTGTGGACGCTACACTGAAGATTGTTCCCATAGACCAACTCCACTGATTGCCTTTGATGTTCTGACCTATGTGAGTTGCCAATCTGCTGTTATCCAATAAAATCCTTGTGGTCTGCACTTAGAGGCGTATCTCTCCCTTCCTTTTTTCTCTTGCAGTTTGCTGGGATTTTGCTTCTGGTCCCCTATGAGGCTGACCTATGTGCTGGAGCCACTGTTAACCCACTGACAGCTTGGTAGCTTGTTAAAGCTACCGATGAACATGATTAACTGGACTATGGGGACTTAATGCATCATAGATGTTGCGCCTATCATTTGTGTACTAATGGTAGTGCTCACCTTTTCTTCTCCACACAAGGTTTTTTCCGGATGCCCCAAACAATCAGAAAGGGGATTCATCAGAGAAAATGACTTTACCCCAGTCCTCAGCAGTCCAATCAATGTACCTTTTGCAGAATATCAGCCACTCCCTGATGTGCCCTTCTTGACACCAGGTCATCCTACAAAAGTCTTCTCCTCACTGTGCATGCAGATGCCTGCTGCCATTCTGGAGCAAGCTCTGCACAGATGGTGCCCTGATCCCGCAGCTGAATCAACTGTATGAGATGAGACAGCCCTGGAGCTTGCTGGACCTTCTTGGGCACACTGAAGCCTTCTTCACAAATACAGTGAAAATGTTATTTATGGGATTAAAGCAGAACTCCGGGTTCGGCAAAAAATCCCCCATTAACACGACTCCCTACACTAAACGCTAAACAGTTCTTACATTTGTGAAATTCCTTACCTTTGAAGAGATATGTCCAATTTAATTTACAGGAAGTCAGCTCTGTGATTCGAAAGATGCATTAGTTATTCTGCCAGGCAGGCTCTGTTAGAAGAGTGATTTCATCATATCCTCTTATCTCTGTTTACACTACATTTCCCATCAGGCTTTGCACATTTCAATGAATTTGGGAGGTACACTAGCCTGTACATGTAAATGTGAACAAGCCTACTTCAACATAAATCACACCCCTCATTCTGCAGCCAGGCCCATTACTCTGTGACACACAACATGTCTGTTCACTCCCCTCCAGCCACAAGGAGATAAACATATTGTCCTTACATGCTTTATGTAATTGTTACTCAACTGTAGACACATCCCATAATTGTATATTATACACACTGTACTCTGCTGTAATTCATTATTAGAAATATTCCTCCTCCTGCTGTAGACTGTAAACAAAACAAAAAAAGAGCAGCGCTAACTTACTAATCAATAACACAATAATGGTGGAAGCCTCTAATGTATGGAAATCTCAATAAACATAAATATTACCACAATACTGGTCTTTGTGATATGTAATGTCACATATAACACACATCACATTGAAAATAAGACATAAAAATGAAACTTTGCAGGGATGGTGGAAACCCCTCCTACAGATATATGGAAGTGTACAGTGTTGGTAAACAGTGGCGCTTATCAGTGCGATCACACCAGTGCTGCTTATCAGTGCCCATCAGTGGGGTCACAGCAGTGCCACCTATCAGTGCGGTCACACCAGTGCCATCACATTAGTGCTGCTTATCAGTGCCCATTAGTGCGGTCACACAATGCCACTTACCAGTGCGGTCACACCAGCGCCGCTTATCAGTGCCCATCAGTGCTGTCACACCAGTGACGCTTATCAGTGCAGTCACACATTGCCCACCAGTGCCGCTTATAAGTGCGGTCACACCAGTGCCGCTTATCAGTGCCCATCAGTGCGGTCACACCGTGCCCACCAGTATTGCTCATCAGTGCCCATCAGTGCGGTCACACCGTGCCCACCAGTGTTGCTCATCAGTGCCCTCCAGTGCCGCTTATCAGTGCCCATCAGTGCGGTGACACTGTGCCCACCAGTGCTGCTTATCAGTGCTCATCAGTGCTGCCTTAACTGCCCATCAGTGCGGTGAAGTGCCCACCAGTGCTGCTTATCAGTGCCCATCAGTGCGGTGACATCGTGCCCACCAGGGCTGGTTATCAGTGCCCCTCAGTGTGGTGACACCATGCCCACCACCAGTGCCGCTTATCAGGGCCTATCAGTGCAATAACACTGTGCCCACCACCAGTGCCGCTTATCAGTGCTCATGAGTGCGGTGACCCCCCCACCCCTGGCGTCGCGCACCATCTCTCATCAATGATAGCAGAGATCTCCTGCTATGACATGCCTGGTATTTATGGAATGTTTGTCATGCTTGCTATGTGAACACTGCTCTGTAACTTTCTCCTGTCACAGCCATACTGTGATATACAGCGCAGAGCGCACTGTTCCGATGTGGCTATGACAGGGGAAAGTCACAGAGCGGTGTTCACATAACAAGCATGCCAGACATTTCAGGAATACCAGGCATATCATAGCGGGAGATCTCTGCTATCATTGATGAGAGATGGTAGGCGGAAGAGGCTTTCTGGCAGAGAGGAGGAAGGAGGGAGGGAGAAGGGGGAGAAGGAGGGGGAGGGAAGAGGAAACCACCTCTATGGGTGGCACAGACCGGGGGCTGTGGGACCTCCTCCGCCCACTGCAGCCCAGCAGGCGGCAATAGAAATGCCTGCTGGCTGTTAGAAAACTACATGAAGGCGGGTACAAGACTGCTGGCTGGCAGTACAGGACGGAGAATGGCTAGTGGTCTTACAAACAGGATGTCAGAGGGAAATAACGTTTTTTCAGCAAGTTCAGCAGGCTACTACAGAGGAACTACAGAGCTCAGGAGAAGATGGATGGCATAGTTGGTGGAGGTAGGAGATCAGCAACAAGGACATGGGAAAAAGTTTTTTTCCCGGAGTTCTGCTTTAAGTTCATTTTCATGGCGAAGAGGGACTTTGCAATGAATTGCAATTCATCTGATCACTCTTCATACCATTCTGCATTATATGCAAATTGCCATCATAAAAATTGAGGTAGCACACTTTGTGAAAATTAATATTTGTGTCATTCTCAGAACATTTGGCAACGGCTGTAAACATTTTATGAAGATCACAATTTTTAATTATGATTAATTGTATTAATATCTATTGAATCTATTGAAGCACAGGTCAAGGGATATTCAATATGATTCAGGTATGAGGTATATAGAAAAGTGTGTGCTGCACTGTTTTTCTAATATTACATGATATCCCTCCAAGATTTAGGCATCAGAAACATAAGGAAAAAAATACAATGATAATATAATATAGAGAAACGATGATGCATTTGAGAAATAATTATGCATAGGACAAAACTGAACTTTTAAAGGGTAACAATGTTTGTTTTAGCTTTAAATAGTTTGCGTGGGCCAAGCTGGTACAACGTATCCATTTCTTTTACTAATACACGTGCTTGCTGGGGGTGCTGTATAAATTGTATATAGATCAGCTACATACAGTATACAGCTCTATGTACTCGGCAGCGGTAAAGGGACTTCCGGTCCTGTTCCCAGAACAAAGTTGGGCTCAGTGCTGTTCAACCTTTCATAGGCAGCATCATATTTAGGAATGAATCTAAGATTTTCCTCTTAGTGGTTCAGATGGAGATCTGCCTACCTCTCTACTCCACTGCATTCATTCATAAAAATACAAGGCTTCCTGTGAATTGTTAAGTAGTGCTTAGGAAAACAGCACGGTATATTGTATGTAGTTAGTACTACATGAACGTTATACAACTCTGACAGTGGGCACATACATTAGTGAAGGAAATAGTTTGTTTGTTTGGTCCAGCTTGGCCCAAATGAACATTTAATGTTAAATCAAACTTGGCATTCAGCGCTAAATACATATTTAGTATATGTTTTAATAAAATAGTTGGTAATGCAAGATAATACGGTGGAGAAAGCGAACCAAAGTTCCCCATTTAGTGTTATTTACCCAAATTAGGAAAAGGTGCAGTTACAAATAAAGCTAGGTTAAACACCTGGCCCAAGTGTCACCCACGCTAACCTAGGCATGTACTGTAACGTGTCAAGTTAGCAGCAGATCGCTATAGACACTACGGTAAGTTGGGGTTATGCCCCTTTTCCAAGGAGCCCAAATTGCCACCAAGTCGCTTAGGGGTATATATCAAGTGTCAAGGCAGGACCTTCTTTCATCTTCAGCCTACTGAGGGAGTTACAGACATTTCCCAGGAATGTTGCCCGCCATGTTGATGCCATGGGTGTAAGCGTCTTGCTATGTTAGCATTTGCTGCCAGACTGCAACTATTTTGGTCACAACCAGCAGCAATATTTTCCACTGACCTCTTTTTGCAGTTCGGGCCATTTTTTTTTCCTTGTGTAACTCTCTCACTCCTGAGTGGGCATGGGGTGTCTTATGCACCTATGCAGCTTCAATCTCGATGGGACTTACTGCATAGGTCCCCATGGCTCTGAGGAAGAGGTTTCTCCCTCGAAACGTGTAAGTCAAGCCTTGAAGGACACCTGGTCCCCTTGCACCATTGGAATCCTCCATCGGTCCTAGAGGCGACCTGTCTGTGATTTTGTTGTGACATGCTTGATTATAACATATGTTTGTGAGTATTCTGTACATTTCTTGCATCCAAATAAAATATCTTTTAATGGAATTGCACTAAGTCGGTGCGCCCGTCTCTTGTTTTCGTTGTTTTTCCGTATATTTGGATACCCATGGTCCTGAGAGGTCAGCAAGACCTTGCTTTGACAATATGAGGTGGTTACACCTCCGTTCCTAGAGCTTTGCACCTGAGCGCAGGATTGTTACCGGTTTTGGTAATGGGGTAGCAGTCCTTGACAGCTCACACTCCGCTAACAGCAGAGGATAGTTACAGAGTGCTGATCAATGGCCCCAATCTTAATCGCTACCTTCTCAGTGAGCTGTCCTTTGCTTCTTTTGGCACCCACCCCTACAGTCTCCTGTCAATCCAAAGAGGGGTTCTTATCCACCATATCTGATTTCATGGGAAGGCTGTCCGCTCTGTGTTAAAGGACTCAAATCGTAGGGGCTACAAGTCAGCCACCCCCAATCTCTCCTCCATAGCCCATCATTTTATTCTCCACTTGCAAATTATGTTCCCTGAAGAGGAGGACTCAGACACTGACGGCTCTGCTCAAAAGGATACCCAGTCCACTGATATTCCTCCCAAGCTGAAGGATACTCTCTCAGTCCCTACTGACACAGAACACTCTTGACTTGCTCTGGAGCAGCTTGTGTCGTCCTGGCCAAAGCTCACCATTTGTCTAGGTGGATGTCTAAGCCTGCCAAGTTTAGGAACAAGTATTCTCACAATGAGGGGGTGCCCTCACTTGTCAGAGTGGTGGGAATGAATCAGTCCCTGCCGGGAGAACACAATGATTACTACTAGCGGCTGTAGCCAGTGGCAATTATCGCATGCTAAAAATCTGACATGCTGGTTGTACCCAAGTCGATTGACAGGACAATCAGCTTGCCCATAGATGGACCGAATCTTGCCCGGTCCCTTGAAATTGTTGAAATCTATAGCTGATAAATGTAGTTTTCCAACACAAAATAAGAAAAATGGTATAAGAGATTAAATGTGTTCCAATCAAAAGTTTTAACTGTACAAAATTAATAGACTGTGCCTCCCACATGTAATTAAAATTCAGACAGTGCTGTCATATAGGCTGATAAAATGCCCCATGCACATTAGGATCCCCACCATAGCGCCGAAGTACAACTTCTCACAGCTGAAAGGATAAGTAATCCAGATGTCTCAATGACCTCTAACACTAGGTAAATTCAGATTCAAAGAGTTCTATAGACCCATAATCTGGAACAATTCAAGTATAGCTGCATACGTGTAATCCATGGATATAAGCTCTGACAATGATGGGTTGGGTATAAAATCAGTACAGATCATGCAGTGGTGTCTCACACAATAGACAATAAGCATCCCTGGCTGCCAACAAGTGTACCTCGCTGTGTATCAAACAACAAGTTCAACAGCAGAGGAGCAGCAAGATAATGATTGGTCCATGGGTGGCATGTTATCATAGGGCAAGGCACACAGCCCTTAAGTATGAACAATGTCATGTTCCAATCATTTCCAGCTCACAAAAAACATGCATCCCGATGTTATAATCAATCATCACGGTAGGAACATCTTATTATTCAAAAACAAAAAAGTAGGTCTACAAGCAAGAACTTGGCATCTAATAACTTCTGTGCTCATTTTAAAAGATGCTTTTAAATCCAGGAAATGAGGCTGCAGTCTAAACAAGTCTAAATCCCATGGATGAATTGAGACCCATATGGAGGATTCAATTTATTTGCTGATCCAAGAAATGAAATGATTTGTGTATGACATCCCGCTGACAAACCTTCAACTGGTGCCATGATTGCTAATAGAATTGCTGTTTTTACCATTAGGGGACCTGGCGTGACGCCCTCCTCTATTTTTTGGTGTGAAAAACCTGAATTATGGATAAAAGTTTATTTTGGCACTCAATATTTTTGTAGGCATCACAGTGAGGGGAAAAACAGATTACATACTGAACAATGTTTAAACTAGTTACACTTTGAAAAAAAATGCTTTCTATACCATAACTGGGGTAACTGTCAATCTGTATTGAAAATAAAAAAGCTTTAAATATAGTAGACTACATGACCAACTTAAAATTTTGTAAGAAGAAGCATATAAAAATCAAGCATTTCGCATGCTTACTTGCAGTGTCTTTTCTTTGCATAAATTAATTTTTATTCATTTGCAATGTGCTTTTAAATTTGTTAGAAAATTTGACTAGTCAATTCCCTGGCACACCCCCCTTTGCACATGGTAGCTCTCTCTTCTTCTGAGAGTGTCTAATTAGTCCCTGTGCTGGCCCAGCTCCTTTGTCCCTCCTATTAACCTCCCTACATAACCTATTATGTAGCAGCTAAGGGAAGAAGCAAAGGAAAATATTAATAGAGGTGTTAACATAAATACTATAGAGTGTCACTTGATTGGCAGCCCTGAGTCTTTTGGGGATGCTGACATTACTTCCCAGATGGCAGCACCTGCCAGCAATCTTAGGGCTTTTAGATGTCTACACAAGGGAAGCTTTTGCAAAAAAATAACATTCTTATGGGAATATTTTTGCTGAAATTATTGGTCTGCTGGTAAAGTCTCTTTAAAGCCGAGCTCCATCCAAATGGGGAAGCTCCGCATGTTTGCACCCCCTCTCCCTCCACTGCCACATTTGACACTTTTTTTGGGGAGGGGGGAGCAGGTACCTGGTTTCGGCAGGTACATGCTCCCACTTCCGCTTAAGATCGTCGCACAGCGATCTACAACATTTCCGGCCCCTCCTTCTCCCCCCGCTCCTTCTGGGACACACAAGGGTCCCGGAAGAGGGTGGGACCATTCAGAAAGCACAATGTGAACTTGCGCATGCACAGTAGGAAAAGGCTGTGAAGCCGCAAGACTTCACTTCCTGCTTCCCTTACTACAGATGCTGGTGTCTGCACCCAAAGCCGACTGACGAATCGGCTAGGGGTGCCGACATCACAAGATCCTTGGTCAGGTAAGTGTCCTTGTATTAAAAGTCAGCAGCTACAGTTTTTGTAGCTGCTGACTTTTAATGTCTTTTTTTTTTTTTACAGACTGGAACTCCTCTTTAATTATTATTATTATACAGGATTTATATAGAGCCGACAGTTTATGCAGCACTTTACAACTTTGGGGTAGTCAGTACAAATACAATACACATTAATACAGTAGGAATCAGAGGGCCCTGCTCATTAGAGCTTACAATCTATAAGACAAATATCTATTTAAAACTCTTTGATTATAGCTTATCTCCAGGTATATCCAAAAGCAACATGTTAAGTCTGCCTTATTTTAATTAACAAATCATTAAATGTATTTTTTTTTTAAATGGAACTAATGTGAGTGTCTGAATTTGACTTGATTTAAAGTGTTACTAAACCCACAACAGTAAAATCAGTCTGTATATGCAGTAAAGCATGTTTGTTAGACTCACTGTGGAAGCTAAGGGGTTAATCCTCTGCATTGCGTAAAAAAAGCTGTTTGGTCCCGTCTTCTCTGATACTCCCCTTTTTCCACCTTCTCCAATCTAACTTCTTATAGAACAGAGCCTTGGGGGCACTCTGCACATGCTCAGTTTGGTGTGTGTTGCTAGAAAGTTATTTCTTTCTCTTGGGAGGGTGCATGTGATAAGCATAGGACCAATCAGCACTGTCCACACAGAGGGTCAGGGGTCCTGCAGCCTCATAGGACAGTCAGAGGAGATTGAAAACTCCCCTAGAAAGCTTTAACCGGACACTGATAATAGTCACGAGACAGATAAATACTGCTGATGAGAAAAAAGGGATTTTATTATAACTTACCGTAAAATCCTTTTCTCCGAGTTCACTGACAGACGCAGCTCTTCTTGACTTTGTGGGGTTTTATGTTCGTCTTACCAGGAGTTAACTAGGCAGGGAAAGAATTCAGCTGGCCCCTCCCCTGGGGGCCGTCCTCCTTTCCTACATTAAAACCCCCCCTCACAGAGGACTCTCCAGTTTGTACACAAGCCGTACCAAAACAGAGCCCAGAGGGGTGGGTGCTGCGTCTGTCAGTGAACTCGGAGAAAAGGATTTTACGGTAAGTTATAATAAAATCCCTTTTTCTCCTACGTTCACTGACAGACGCAGCTCTTTCAGTTCTTCTCGACGCAGACAGTCACTTGCATCCTCTTTTT
>BLSH010327817.1:1136117-1147699 GCA_018402905.1 Glandirana rugosa | reverse complement strand
GGGTACCAGTAGATATTTATTAACGGATACAAGACATGAGGTGCTATCACTTAAACGTTCATTCAGTCTTAAGGAGAAAGGAAACAATGTCGATTCCTTATGTGACAACTGTAGTGGGGAGGAAGGGGAAGGGATCAGACGACTGACCGGTCACTTCCTTGTCGTCTGACCATTTCAGTAGGAGTACACGTGAGATGAGACAAAACGGAGGAAAACAGTCGTATAAACGTCGACTGAGGGTCACGAAAAGGAGGGAGAGACGATAAAAACCTTAATTCTCCGAATTTCACAATGATTTGGATTTTCCTGGGACGTAAGTGATATAGACCAGAGGGTGTCACGTGTCTTGTACCTTTACGTTGGGGCCAGCTGAATTCTTTCCCTGCCTAGTTAACTCCTGGTAAGACGAACATAAAACCCCACAAAGTCAAGAAGAGCTGCGTCTGTCAGTGAACGTAGGAGAAAGGTATTTAGCAGTTTACACTTAGTAAAATAATTGCATTTCCATGTTCTGTGCACTGTGGGAGACCAGATATAGTGAATGCAGGGTCCTTTTAGGTTTAGTAACACTTTAAGCCTCTTAATTCCAAAAATAGCAGAGAGGGAGGAAAAGCACTGGGAGTCAGCTGCAAATATGCTGACAAAAGGAGGCAAAACAGAGTAGAGTGCACATGAGGATGACTTTACCAGTCTGCTGTTCCTTCACTGGCCAGTCAGCAGACTAGGGAAGGGGAAGGAGGGGTGATGTCAACAGTGTATTCCTTAGCTGTAACAAAGGAAAGAGGAATTCTGACTTACTTGCAAATTCACTATCGTGGAGTACAGAACATAGGCAATTATTTATAGATGACCATGGGGTATAAGGCTGAAGCCTTCAGATGAGCCCTCAGTGAATGCATAAATTAGCTGGAACTGAGACCAGGAGATAACTAGAGTATCAGAGGCCAGAGCAAGAGGATTCCTGGTTTTGGTTTGGGTACAAAGTTAGGTTGTTGTATCTGGAAGACAGGATGTCCGCATCCAGAATGCCCCATTTTTGACATATCAGACTGAACACATCTGGATGAAGAGACCATTCACCTCGATCCAAGCAATGACAGCTGAGTTAATCCATCTGCCAATTGTCCACTCTTGGGATGTGGGTCGCAGAAATCATTAGACAGTGAGTTTCTATTCACAAAAGCCCATGCTACTCAGGTCCCCTTGATGGTTGATATACACTATATTACCAAAAGTATTGGGACACCTGCCTTAACACGCACATAAACTTAATGGCATCCCAGTCTTGGTCCGTAGGCTTCAATATGGAGTTGGCCCAACCTTTGCAGCTATAACAGCTTCAACTCTTTTGGGTTGGCTGTCCACAAGGTTTAGGAGTGTGTCTCTGGGATGGTCTGACCATTCTTCCAGAAGTGTAGATGTGAGGTCAGGCAGTAATGTTGGACGAGAAGGCCTGGCCCACAGTCTCTGCTTTAATTCATCCCAAAGGTGCTCTATCGGGTTGAGGCCAGGACCAGGCCAGTCAAGTTCCTCCACCCCAAACTCGCTCATTCATGTCTTTATGGACCTTGCTTTGTGCACTGGTTCAACAATTCGAGATAAATACAGCATGTGTTAGCCCTTTCTTTAAGGATCAAAGGCACATTAGCTGTACCTGCATTTTCTCATCACTGTGCTTATCACAGCCCTTGGAAAAACGCTGGTCCGTGGGCATGTCTATAGGTCGGAGCTTGGTAGGTGGAGTCCTCACATCAAAGGACTCCCCTCCCATCTGTACACTCCCCCTCACACACACCCCCCCCCCCCCCCGGCAATCACACTAGCTCAGGTTGAACCCAGAGCTGAAGTTTGTTAAATCAGTTGTCCTATAATGGGCAGCATTTGAGGCACAGGGGGATGCAAACTTTAATAGCACGAGAGCAAATGTCATGAATCTGTACACGGACATTGCCGTGCTTATCTCTACTAACGGAGAAGGGGGGAGACATTACTATCATCATTATCAATAGAGCCAGCAGCTTTACACAGATTTAACCCCATGACAGTGATGTCTCCCCCTCCCTTAGCAGAGATAAGCATGGCAGGGTCTCTCCTCGGGCTGGAGCTCTTTCGGGAACGATCTTTGTGGATGGCTGCAGGACACATGCCCCCTTCTCTCATGCATAAGTCTCCTAATTAGTTTGTCAGTCAGAGGAGAGGGGAGGTAGCGACTCAAATTTTTTTGTGTGCCGGTTTTCTTCACTGTAGGAAATCGGAGTGGATTGTAAATGACTGGCTGCTCCTTTCCTGACCAGACCAAGGGCAGATGGCTTCTATTGTTTTGCTATGTGAGGTAGACTGGTTATTTATATTTTGATGTTTCGGGTTTACATCCACTTTAAGTGTTCCCTTCACTGGAACTAAGGGGCCAAGCCCAACCCCTGAAAAACATCCCCACACCATAATCCCACCTCCACCAAATGATTTGGACCAGTGCACAAAGCAAGGTCCTTAAAGGCATGGATGAGGGAGTTTGGGGTGGAGGAACTTGAATGGCCCGCACAGAGTCCTGACCTCAACCAGATAGAACACCTTTGGGATGAATTAGAGCGGAGACTTTGAGCCAGGCCTTCTTGTCCACATCAGTGCCTGACCTCACAAATGCGATTCTGGAAGAATGGTCAAACATTCCCATAGACACACTAAAAAATTAAATGTTTTCCTTGAAAAGGCATGCGTGTGAGGCACCTCTGATAGGCAGTTTCTAAAGTCCAAGCTTTTATCTAGGGAATCCTGCGCATATGAATGGAGATGAGAACCATTACGAATATTTGTCTCATGATGTGTTCCAAGCCATCTACATAAAAAAGAGCAGATGGGAAATACTGTAATTGCTCTTTAATTGTACGTTCCTTAAAGTGGTTGTTAACTCTTGACAACCACTTTAACCTAGAGGTAAGCCTATAATAAGGCTTACCTGTAGGTGCCCTGCATATCTCCCAAACCTGCAAGGTTCAGGAGATATGCAGTGTACAAGATGTGCTGGCGCCATTTCGGCACATGATCAATGAAGAAACGGCCTCCGTGCAGTTTCTTCACTGTGATCGTGCCGCGACTGGGAGCTCCTGCGCGCATGCGCGGGAGTGAGGTCACGCGATCGCGGCCCCGGAAGGAAGAGGGGCAGAAGATGGATGCTGCCAGCACAGGGGACAGCACTGGATGTCGCAGGTTTCGTTTGCAGGTAAGCAGCACATAATGAGTGGATGAATTTTAGCGTCAAGATTGAAAACTTTACAACATAAAGTACATACATTGCAAGCAAAGTCACGTTTCACACTAACGGTCAAATATACTGGGTGACCCTGCCTTATGGCCCATACACACGATCCGAAAATTGGACGAAAAATCCCGCTTTCAAAGCGATTGTACAATAATCAGATCATTAGAACAAAGCTTTCGAGAGCCATTCACAACAGTTCCTCAGATATTATTCGATCGGACAAACATGAAAATTTTTCTCACACTGTGCCCAATCGTACGATTTTAGTTTAATCAGTACAGTTGCCGTCCGAAAATGCAATACAAGTACACTACAACACATGACATCACTTCAGACTTTTTATTTTGTCGTACGAGAATTTTCGTGACATTAGTAAACTCTTACGATTCAATCTGAGATTAGCATGCGAAGAAAAACTGACAATCTGTCGTCCGATTTTCAGATCGTGTGTACGGGCCATTACATGTTCATGATGCTGTACGGTGTATAAAGTCCAGGCTTTGCTGGTCGCTCTGGGCATACCCATAAAGAAGTCTGCAGGGATTTGCATCCATTGTGATGGACCACGGCCCTGAACCTGTATAGCACTTTGTTGTGTTACAATGACAAGGTGAGTGCCTCACACAGGATCCAGTGTCCAAAGCAACATTACAGGCTGTCCCCACAAAGTTGTGGTTCTCAAGGTTACACCGATCTGAATATACTAGTTCTGTAGGCAAAGAAGTTGAGGAATCAAAAAAAAAAAAAAAATGAAAATAAAGTAGTGAAGCTGGTCTATCGCCTACAGTCACTAGCACAAAACTGAAGACTCACAGAGTGGAGTAGAGATGGGGAGCGTCCCGGGGATAGGGGGTAGTGTCCTCAAAAGCTTGCCAAAAATCCTTTGACAGTCAAGACACCTTTTATAGATGTATATGTATATTTAGATGTTTACCTAGAGTTCTGTGTTAAAGGAATATACTACAGTGTTATCCAGGAAAGCTATTGCCCAAAATGGATAATTCCATTCTGAAATTACTTGCAATGTTTGAATTTTATATAAAAGGAAAGATTGTTGTGATAAATTTCTGGGATTATTGGAATGATTTACCCTTGAAACTAGACCCTCATTGTAGGCAATGCACGAACGTTCTTATGTGCACTCAAGTAAAGAGGTCAAAACATCTGAAGCATTGGATAGGCCATGAAAAAAGTATCAAAGCAAATAAATGCAACATTTTGCTTACACCTTGCCTGTACTATTAGCCAAACTTTTGTTCAACAGGAGAAAGTGAGGGTGAAGGAGGTGCTAGATATGCACACCAGCTACCCCGCTTTGATCCATATTTATTTTGATTCTCCTTTAATTAAGTAATTTTACTGGCATTCTGCTTATAAGCCTGTCATTTAAAGAGTACAATCTTCTATGCACTACTTGTACAGATGGAATACCTTCAGTAACAGGTTGCAGCTTGGTGGAGCGCTCAGAATCTGGAGAGTGGAGTGGTTCGGGCTCTTTCAGACATTCCAGCTGCAGAAAGGGGTCGTAGTCTTCAGATGCCAGATCTGAAAGGCTCATGGGAAAGTACCGGGGGTTGCTAAAATACTGGGAGCCATAGACACAGTCATGCAAGACCTGTAGAGTACAAATTATATCAAATAAATCACAATTTTATTAGCAAAATAAAAAAAAAAAAGTAAATAGTAACATTTTAACTACATTTACTGCAATCTTTAACAAGCTGTAATACAACCCTAACATGCAATGAGAAATGAGCTTAGGACCCAGTGCACATCCAGGGGGTTCAGCTAAATAAAACCTTTGATCTCCTGCAATAAACCATGGAGATAGTGCTCGCTCCCCTTTCCTGACCTGCCGGGCTGCGTGCTTGGATAAGGGTCTGGTGTGGATTTTTGGTGGGTACCCCCATGCCATTTTTTTCGGCATGGAGTTTACTCTTAAAATCAATACCAGAACGAAGGGTCTGGTGTGGTTTTGGAGGGGGGGGGGGGTGCCCTTTCAAGACCCATACCAGACTCAAAGGGCCTGTTATGGATCTGGGCGGGGACCCCACGCTGCTTATTTTTTTTTTTTTTTCATTTTGGTGTGGGGTTCGCTTTCAAGATCCTCAAAGTACAAGTCGCATGCCACAAGTCGGATCATGATGATCCGACTTAGATGCGATTTCCATTCAAATCAATGGGCTGAAAGTCAGATCAGTCAAGACGGCTCTCATAGGGAACCATTGATTTTGACATGTCATAAAAAAAAAAGCCTGACGCGGCTTAACACTTGATTTTGCAGCGTCAAGACGTTTTTACAGCTGTAACACTGGTCTTCAGAATACGCTGGCCCTAAGTTGTTTTCCAGCTTGAAAACGCCTGCACCACTTATAGCACCTAAAAGCCTGTGTATGCATGAGGCCATAGAATAACATGAAGAGGCGATTTTGGGCTGAAAAAAAAAAACAAAACCGCCTGACGCTCCTAAAAGCAACTGTAAAAATGCCCTGTGTGCATGGGGCCTAGGGTAAAGGAGAGAATTATCCTGGGTCCTTAAATGGTTAATTCCTCTTTGGTCTTGGAACCAATTAGCCTCATTTTGTAACACATCTCAACTGACAACAATGCAGCTAATGCATGCAGCTAGCTATACTTTATCTGTTTTTTTTACAGCCTGCAGATGGAATGGCGGTTAAGGGAGGAAGCTAAATGTGCTTTAAACTTTCCCCTTGAATTGTAGATGACCTAGTCTAGCAATACAAAGCAGTGCAGCAGTTTAAAACCCACACTTTACTAGATCCCAAATGTGCTCATAACTGAAAACAAAAGGCACAAATTTACACGTTGGTCAGGTTTCCTGACCCTCAGATTATAAAAAAAGTGCATGGGTCTCAAAATCTAGAAATATGGTGTATATTGGTTGTTAAATAAGTCATTGCTTGCATGTAGATGGGCACCTCACTGAGACACTGCCTCCCCTCCCACATGCTTGAAATATTAAAGCCAATCAACACCTCAGTATTTGTTTTTATTTGCAATCAGTAACATTAAAAGTACAAATGGAGGATCATGCCATCGGATTCAGGAGTGTGGATGTCATCCTTGTAATTAAAGATTTATTTGCAACATAAGGCTTCAGTACTTTTGGCATTGGTGTGAATCCAGCTTATTTCAAAAATACACTAACTAAATGATATAGCGCTCTCATAAAAGGGTTTAAATAGTATTTAGCCTGAAGGTTGAAACACTTTGATTTCTCAACAGCACATGGATCCAGCAATCTACTTTAATATCTGTCCCATAATCCAATGTGACAAAGTTTATGTCTCTAATGTCTAAGAGCTGTAATTTAAGGCAATCAAGTAACACAGGGCAATCTGTCTCTCTGGCATTACTGAATATAGCTTCCGGTTTTCAATAAACCTTACAGTGGTTCTACAGACAGATATAATTATCTTCTCTAACACAAAATGCACTGGAGCCAAATTGTAGGAGAAACCTCAACTACAAGAAATTCAGGTACATGTCCATAAGGACAATCAAAGTGCACTTATACTTCTCACCCACACCAACCTCTGCACCCATGTGAGCATTTGCCTCCATTCCATGGTCTGGCAGTAATAACTGCTCCGCATTAGTCACGATGCCTTAGGGCTCGTTCAATACGTGTGTTGATTTTGAAGAATGATGCAAAGCTTATTAACGTTCCTATAGCAATTATGATGCGTTTATGAAGCACTCAGGTTTCAAAAATGCTCAATAAATGCCCATGAAAGTGCGAGATCTGTTTATTTTTTGTTGTATGCGTCACAATAATTGGGTCATATAATTTCCGGGTGTTGTTCCACCTCTTCTAGGAGTACTGATACATTATTATTAGCCTTCATGACACTTGCTGACATTAGAGCTGCACGATTCTGGCCAAAATGAGAAAAGGAATGAAAAAAGGGGCAAAAGGAATCAGTACAAGCTGTATGATAATACACTTAAAGCTGCATTCACGCCTATGCGTCACTTTTTTTGAGCGTTTCTATACAGCATTCTTAAGCTATGACCTTTTTTAATTAGCCAATAGAGAAAAATATCATAATTTGTTGCCATTTTTTATCTGCTTTTATTTATTATTTTATGTAAGGGGTTAAGAGTTGGTTCACCACACAGGGGCGATCCGACTTCAGGCACAACTTTGTAGGTGATTTGAACATGACATCAAGGCGACTTCAGTGTGACTTTGGGCGACTTACAATGCGACTTAAGCAACCTCCATGCCGGGCGACTTTGCCTGTGGCCAAATCAGAGAATATAGCTCTTCTGACATCATTCCTTTCACTTGGGTAAATTCTTTTCTTTTTCCTGTAAAGTCGTTTCAGTATAGATGGGGATCTGACTTGGAGGCAACTTCCATTGAATTCTATGGGCACAAGTCGGATAGAAGTCACCTTGAAGTAGTACAGGAACTTTTTCTGAAGTCGGAGCGACTTCAGTAGTGTACATTAAGACGGCTCTCATTAATTTCAATGGGATTTCTTATGTCAAGTGACTTGGAGCCAAACAAAGACGGATCCCAAGTCACTATAGTGTGAACCGGCTCTTAGGGTTAATTTATTATTTACTTATTTATTTTGTAAGGTTAGGGGTTAATATTAGAGTTAGGGTTTTGAATTAGGGGTTAATATCAGTGTTGAGGTTAATATTAGGATTATAGGTTAATATTAGGGTTTTCTATTTATTTGATGTATTTAATTTTATTTATTTTGTTACTTACTTAATTTTTGCATTTGAGCATTTCAATGGAACAAAAAACGCTTCAAACACACACCAATCTGCCAGATACAAGCTACAAAAAAATCTCCAGGACTTTTTTGAGCTTCAGGTGTTTGGCTTTAGGCTCCATTTACACTTGAGCAACTTGTCATGCAACTTTGGACCTCAACGTTGCACAAGTCGTTCCCCGTGTTTTCCAATGATACCCATTCATATATGCGTGACTTAAAGGTGCAGCAACTTCAAAGTAGTTTATGCACTACTTTGGTTTGACTTTCATGCAACTTGAGGGCTTTAACCTCAAAAGTTGTATGAAAGTCGTACCTGAATGTTATACAATGCAACAGTTGTGCAATTGACCATTATCACTGGTTAAAGCCAAAGTCCTATCAAAGTTGCACCCATCCAAAGTCGGCGCAACTTTCTACAACTGTGAATGGAGCCTTTCCCTTAATAAGTAGAAAGATTTTATAGCAGAACTCCAGGAAAAAGATAGCAAAGAGACTGGAGACCTCATCTATGAAAAAAGGGATTTTATTAAAACTTACCGTGAAATCCTTTTCTCCGAGTTCACTGACAGACGCAGCTCTCCATTGACTTTGTGGGGTTTATGTTCGTCCAACTAGGAGTTAACTAGGCAGGGAAAAGAATCAGCTGGCCCCTCCCCTGGGGGCCGTCCTCTCTTCCTACATTAAACCCCCTCACAGTATAGCTCTTCAGTTTGTACACAAGCCGTACCAAAACAGAGCCCAGAGGGGTGGGTGCTGTGTCTGTCAGTGAACTCGGAGAAAAGGATTTTACGGTAAGTTTTAATAAAATCCCTTTTTCTCCTTACGTTCACTGACAGACGCAGCTCTCCATTGACTTTGTGGGGAAGTCCCCAAGCTGTGTCAAAAAAGAGGGGTGGGTAAACGCAAACAACTGTACCCAACTGAACCTCTGAGGAGGCGCCAGTCGCGCCTACACTGCCGCCTGCAGAACTTTGCGGCCAAAAGCAGCATCCGAAGATGCAAACACATCAACTTTGTAAAACTTAGTGAAAGTGTGAACCGAGGCCCAAGTGGCCGCCTTGCACACCTGTGACACCGAGGTCTGGTGTCTGAAGGCCCAGGAAGTACTAACCGCCCGGGTAGAATGAGCCGTGACCGGAAAAGGGGGAACCTTGCCCCGAACAGAATAATCGATATTCTGGACAGCAAAGGCAGACCATCCACGGCCGCATCACAGAGGTAATTAATCCCCTGGAGTAAAAACTCAGCCTTCTGCGGTGCCTCCGCATCGGTAACGGGGACCAACAGGGGAATTCCACCCCGGGCCTCCCGCACGGAACGGGTAAGATGCGGCGGGTCCCCATAGTGGGACTGGCTTCGCATCATGTTGGCCAGGTCGGGGAAAGTACAGAGCTCCTGGACTCTCTATGCCCCGACCGGCTTCTTGATAGCAGATCATCTTGATTGCAGTAAAAAATAAAAAATGGTCATAACAGGACCGCAGTTCCCTATAGGGAAGCCAGGTCAACTCCTTGCGAACTAGGCATTGAAACTGAAGAGCTATACTGTGAGGGGGTTTAATGTAGGAAGAGAGGACGGCCCCCAGGGGAGGGGCCAGCTGATTCTTTTCCCTGCCTAGTTAACTCCTAGTTGGACGAACATAAACCCCACAAAGTCAATGGAGAGCTGCGTCTGTCAGTGAACGTAAGGAGAAATACACTTAGCTGAAAGCCGAAACCGAAAATTACAGGTTTTAAAAAATATTTATATTTTTATATACAATTGTCATATGCAGCCTACCTGTGCCTGGGCAATGATAGGTGGCACTGATTGGAATCACTAATAGGTGGCATTGATTGGAAGCACTGATTGGCACTGGTAGGTGGCATTGGTTGGCACTGATAGGTGGCACAGATTGGCACTGATAGGCAGCACTGATGGGCACTGATAGGCAGTATTGGTTGGCACTGATAGGCAGCACTGATAGAGGAGATGAGGTGGCACTGATTGTCACTGACAGGTGGCACTGATAGAATAGATAGCAGGCTTGTAAGAGCCGCTCAGCATGTGAAACTGTCATGTAATTTAACTGCATGCAGAGACAAGCTGTAACAACTCGGCGGTGATGTCGGGGGTGGGTGGGACCGAACAGCTATCAAACACCCCCGCCCAGCCCCTATCCCATTGGCTGGTGTTTGATAGCTGTTTGGTCCCACCCACCCCCGACATCACCAAGTTGTGACAGCTTGTCTCTGCATGCAGTTAAATTACATGACAGTTTCACGCACTGAGCTGCTCTTACGAGCCTGCTATCGATGTGAATCTCCTGCATAACATATGGACACACCTGCAATGGGCGGCAACCGGAGCGGACCCCGCCCCCTCTCGGTATCGGCAGTTTTTTTTTTCTTTCGGCTGATACCAAAAAACAGTTTGCGGCCGATAATGTTCGGTGGCCGAAATTTCGATGCATCCCTACTTTATTGTCCAATTAGCAAGCTAGATAAGGTCAGTTACCAAGCCATATTGCCTAACTGCAGTAAGTAACATTGAGGTCACCGATCATGCAGTAAGGCAGATGTACCTGGGTAGAAAGACTGGCTGAATTACAAAAACTTCAGCAGGTAAGACAGTTCACATATATGTGTTTCACTCGTGTATTTTACCATTTGTACAGGGCTCAGCTTTAGATTTTTCCATGGAGAAAAAAGTTGAATACCGTCCAATCCCCCAAGTCTTACACTCTCCTGTCTGTTCTCCTGCTAGATCTTCATTGAGAGTTGCACAGTTGCTGCTGCAGGCATTTTAGGCAAAACAATACAAGTCCAGTAAACATGTGAAAACAAGCCAAGAGCTCCACCTGTTGGCTGAATATAGGCAAATATGAAATAGTCATATGCACTTGTCACACGCAGAGGGTAGGCGGTTTTCTGCCAAGCACATCTACTATATTTATTCTTGCTTTTGTTGCAGAGTCCATGAAGGAGAAGAGGATCAATATAATGTTTTTTTAAAGAATTAGTGCCAAACTACCAACTGTGACAAATATTCAGCAGACTAAAGTCCACTGTCGACTGACGTCACTCAGCCGGTCCAGGCTCTGGAAAGATCCCAACTTTAATGCCCGGATCCACCCAGATGCCTGAACTGCCAGCTGACTCAGCCTCTCAGCGAGCCACTGGGAGGCTGAGCCAACAGCTCTCACCACCTCCACAGCCTGGCGCTGCAGTGACACCTGGAGGGGCAGAACAGAGAGCTGGTGACTGACACTCACCAGCTTTCTGCTCACTGAAGACCAAAAACTGAGCAATCAGCAGAGATTATATTAAACCAAACATTCACCTGTACTTTACCTTATATGCACAGTTCAACACAGAATTCTCCCTTCCCTGATTTTCAGTGCCAGCATGCCGCACTGGCTTTAGCAATACTGATAAGGGCAGTGCCATCATCCAATCCAGGAGCGAGAGCAGCAGGGACACCACCAACTGCAAAGAGAACATAAAAATAACAGTTCTGCAAATCAAATCAGCGCCGGGACAAGATCATCTAGCGTTCAGTGAGAGGATGCCAAACTTCACCGCCCC
>BLSH010327817.1:1107952-1136107 GCA_018402905.1 Glandirana rugosa | reverse complement strand
AGGAGCGAGAGCAGCAGGGACACCACCAACTGCAAAGAGAACATAAAAATAACAGTTCTGCAAATCAAATCGGCGCCGGGACAAGATCATCTAGCGTTCAGTGAGAGGATGCCAAATTGACACCCCCCCCCCCCCCCCCAAGATATATGAGGAATGTGTGTCCGTAAAAATCCTTTGCAAGCCAAAATTCTCCTCAAGCAAAGATTTCCCCAGAGCAAACCTCCCGTCCCAGCACAAATCTTTCACCCCACCCCAATCCACCCATCCTAGCTGAAATCCTCTCCCTTCCCAAATCTCCCCTCCGAGCACAAATCCTGCAGAAGCGCTGCAGTGGCAGGAGGAGCTGGAGGGGAGAAAGAGCACAGCCAGCACCTCGTTCCGCCTTTCTTCTGCTCTCCCACTTCGACTTCCCGTGCTGAGCTGACAGGAGTAGTGATACAACCCAACACATACTCCGATTCATTAAGTGTTTGCACAGCAGTATCATATGAATACAGATCCCAACACATACACTTATTTGTTAAATGCATGCACTTCACTATCAGTATACATTTAAAATGAGAGTGCTAAAATGGCATTTAATTTTTTTAATATTGTTAGTGCGTTTTAATAAAAGAGCTCATTATGTCATGGAATTGACTTTGTATTTGAGCTGCTCCTTATTTTTTTCCCATAAGTTTGGGTGAAGTTGGTATATGTGGGAGATAACTTGACATGTACCTACAGATCATCAGTGGAGTAATTC
This sequence comes from Glandirana rugosa, assembly GCA_018402905.1. Lineage (NCBI taxonomy): Eukaryota > Metazoa > Chordata > Amphibia > Anura > Ranidae > Glandirana > Glandirana rugosa. The sequence continues at coordinate 1,135,362 of BLSH010327817.1, read as the reverse complement.
ATGGGTTAAATGACCTATTTATAACCTGGATGTCATGTACAGTATATTGAATGAGCTTCCTGTATCAAAGGTGGTGGACCAGTATCAATAAAGTTGTTGTTTGCAGACTTTGGAGGTGTTAGGCTCCTTTTGAAACGTGCGGAGTCCCTTTTAATGGACTCCGCTGCTCAGCGGGGATCCATTCATTGATCCCCACTGAGCCGGCGGATCACAGGTCAGGGACGGACCTGTCAGAGCTCCGCTCTCCTCTATGGGGGGGGAGGGGGTCAGATAAAGATGGACTGTCTGTCCGTTTTCATCCAATCCGCCAGATGGATGGAAAATAGGGTTTCCATCCATCTGGATTTAGCAGAGCGGAACGGATGTCAGCGGACATGTCACCGGTGACATCCGCTGCTCCATAGAGGAGAATGGAGCGTCCGTTCTGTTCCGCCTGAAAAACTGACAGGCGGATCTGAACGGTCCGTATGTGTGAAAGGACCCTTAAAAGTTCTACTAAAAAACTTGTGAACTTATAGCAGACTTTTTTAATATGTACACTGATTATTTTAGTATGTCCATTAGAACACAAGAATTGTTTAACAAATTAACCAACCATTTGTAGATAAAAACAGATAGCACATAGATGTTGGATATTATTTTTCTGATTCTTAACCTTTTCCTTAACAGACTATTACAGGATTTCTGCCTGTCACACCAGTCTCCTTTCTTCTCAGCTAAAACTAACGTGAAGGGTTAGAGAAGTGGATGCAATGTAGTGAGTACTGGGAAAGTTTGCTACAGTAATTAACATTTCAAAGTATCTCTATGATTGAGAGATCATTAAGATCATACAATTAGAAAGCACACAGTTTGGTTGTCGTTCCACTTTCGAGAACCCAAGTAGTCCATTACAGCAAGAATGAGATTGATTACAAAGTAGTTAAAGTGGAGTTCCACCCATTTATAAGTCAGCAGCTACAAAAAGTGTAGCTGCTGATTTTTAATAAATAGCTACCCACCTGTCCCACGGTCCAGCGATGCGGCCACCCGCTGCCTCTCTCCACTCACCCTCCTCCATGCGGCGCCCATAGCAAGCGCGGGCACCTGGCTTTGGCTTCAAAGGTGGGCACGCACTGCGCATGCTCGAGCCGGTGTATCTTCTGGGATCTGTGACATATCCCAGAAGACCCTTGGGAGGGAGGGAGGGGGGAGAGGTGAACGTGCCAGGAGAGGAAGTGGGAGCTGTGACCGATCCCCCCCCCCCCCCAAAAAAAATGACATGCCGATTGTGGCATTTTTTGGAAAAAGTGGGGAAGGATTATAAATCCTATCAGGTTTTTGCTTTCACTGGGGGCTTTATAAGTAAGTCTTAGGCCTTGTGCACACAGGACGTTTTTTGACTGTTTTACAGCAGCTGTTTTTAGCTGCAGATGTTTTTTTCTACAGTCAATAAACCCTCCATCATGTTATCCTATGTGTTTATGCACACATAGGCTGTTATCAGCTGTTTTTAGTAGTGACGTTTTTGAGCTGTAAAAAAACACCCAAGACCAGAGGGTTCTGAGAGACGTTTTTCAGCTGTAAAAACGTTCAAACGCTCAAAAACGCCCAAAAACGAAATAGAAAATAAAAAACACTGGACCTTTAAAAACGCGAAAAAAACGTGCAAAAACGCCGGTAATATAACGTTGGTAAAAGCTGAAAAAATCTGATTAGCTACTAATGTTATTGGGACGTTTCTTTAAAGTCCTGTGTGCATGAAGCCTTACCCTCATTTCCTATTCTGCTGACGACAGCTTTACCAGACAGGAAGGGCAACAAAACAGGTGTTCTAGCTTTCCACAACTCTACTAAAGTAAAGCATATTTATTGTTCCCTGTGTTGCTGCTGGACAGTTACCATGACTTTTCTGCTGAAAGGGTTGTCAGCATGACAGGAAGTATCCTGCTGACAGCCTTTAACGGAGCGCTAATAGAACATGTAAAGCAATAAAAACTCCAAAACTAAAAAAAAAAAAAAAAAAAAAGGTTTTGACAGGACATACACTTTAAGTGTATTTATAGTTATGCAATTGTTCCATTTACGAAACACAGAATGCACATGCATCTGCCCTTCAATACTGACCCGTTTATCTTGCTCATAGGATGAGGTTTCTGCAGTTGGTAAAAGGTGCGTCACAGTGGCTAACAGTATCTATAGGAACAGCAAAACACAACACAAGTATAATTCAATAAAACACACATAATAACGATTTACCTAAACCATCTGACACAAGAGAAAGCCCCTCCTTGCAACGTGTGTTACATGCATACAAGTGGGAGTGATTGGCACCTACCTCTATGATTTTCAGTGGGTAGTCCTGATGGTATATTTGTAGTTGCGTGACATAGTTAAGGAGCACATTCAGAACACTACATGCTACTTGTGCAACCACTTTGTTAGGAAACTGAAACACAATAATAATTTTACCATTAAGTTTAAGATCAAAAAATACTACAAGTAATATTTTCAGTGTTAAAAGAATGTACAATGTATACACCGACCATTTTTAGCCTATTGTATGTGCATTCATTTGCACTACTTTACAGAAAATAAAATGATATTACAAGAAAGAATAGGAAACAAAAGTCAGAGGTGGACGACGCACTTCTGGCACAGTCTTTTTCATCCTTCCCACTGCTTGTAAAAGCAATCCAAGGACTAGTTAGCTGCTCAGGTAAAAGCACTGACACCTTTGCATTAATTTTGCTACCTGCTGGGTGTCCAGTGTGTCCCTGTACCTTTAAGGAGGGATGGGCTACCTCCAGGCCAACTGCCTTCATCTATCTCATCAGAATGCATGCGCTCCCACTGTGGAGTCTCTCACAAGCCAGAGATAAGTCTGGAGGACGCAGGGAGCCTTGTCAGGGCCCTTCAGCTTACACATGCATTTGCAAATTGAGCTTGGTTTTAACTTGGATTATTTCTTGGCTGTTTGTTGTTACTTGATGCCCTCCAACGCTCCTTACTATATAGACCAGTTATAGATGAAGGCAGAGGCTTACTTTTTGGAGCTGCTAGGATTGCTTTTACAAAGAGAGCCAACTGCCAGCCCTAAAAAAACGGTACCAGGATGATGCCTGTAGCTGCAGGCATCATTCCAGTATAACCACCTGGAAGTCTAAGGACGTACGGGTACATCGCTGGTTGGCAAGTCGTTCAAGGCATTCTAAACCATCCCACTTGCACCTTTTTTTTTACCTGCATAAGATGTGCATTCATAATGTAGTTTAATGTTTCCATTTATATAGCCCTGTACGCACCGTTTATGTGAAGTAAATCTTCACATTTCAATGTCAACATTTTATTTTGTGTTTAAGCATGGAACATGCTGCATGGCACAGGCTAATGCATGACTTCTGTCTGTTGTCTGAGAACTGACACTTCCTGCGAAGAAACTACATATCCCACAATCCGTTGGTCTCTCGGTCTAGTACTCTGCAGATGCTGGCTAAAATCAGGAATTAGAGCTGACACAAACAAAAATAGGCAGAGCAATGAAGGGAAGAGATTTGTTTCATCATATTAGCACTCCCACATTTGTGAGGCAACACAGAAGAAATAGTAAAGCATGCACTGGATGCTGTGTGACCCAGAACAAGAAGTTGCTTGGAACACATTCGATGTGGATGGGGGAATTCTCCCTGCTGAGCTAATGTATCATGAAAAGCGGAGAGACTTTAATTCCATCAGAATACACTGATCAGAGTTGAAGGATATAGCCTGCAGGGCTGACTGAGCGGGGAAAGTTCGGTCCCTGCTTAACCTGCGGAATTTCATTCCATTGTATGGCTGGCTTTAGTGTTTGAGGTCTGATTAGGCAAACACCAGTTGTACTACTGCTCATATCGTAACAATATGGCAGTGCCAGCTTATAACACCACCTATTCAAAATTTAAAAAAATCTTTAATCACTTGCCACCAAATCACGTATATGTACATCATTTTGGGGAAGTGGTTGTACAGTTTTTTTCCAGTGCAGACGGTTGGCTTTCACGTGATAGCAACTGATGTGGCTAAATAGATGCTTGGTCATTATCACAAGCAGCGGGAGGGGAAGTTCCCTTCCCGTTGCTCTGCCCAGGTCTCCCGTCCCACCAGAATCAGCTTCGATTGGGTCTCTGATGCAGTAGTATTCGGCAGCCAACAGCGCAGTTTTAAAAAAATCCAAAGTATTTAAAAATGCAGATTTTGGCTTTTTGAATACTTTGAAGTCCAGAGGAGGGGTTTGGAGTATTTTAGACCCCAGATCCCTCCATAAAGAGTAAATGTCACTGTCTATTACTGTCACAAGGGATATTTACATTCCTTGTGACAGCAATAAAAGTGATCAGATTTTTTTTTTTAAAGGGACAGTGTAAGACAAAAAAAAAAAGGAAAAAAATGTTTTGTTTTTTTTAAAGCCCTCCTGTCCCCGCGTGACAAAGAAAACGCATACACAAGTCATGCCTGCAAATGTAAACAGTGTTAAAATCACATAGGTGAGGCATTGCCATGATAGGTAGAGTGAGAGCAATAATTCTAGCAAAAGACCTCCTCTGTAACTCTAAACAGGTAACCGTTAATTTTTTTTTTTTAAAGTGGCGCCTATGGAGATTTGTAAGTACTGTAGTTTGTCGCCATTCCACGAGTGCGCACAATTTTGAAGCCTAACATGTTAGGTATTTATTTACTCAGCGTATCATCATCTTTCACATTATAGAAAAAAAAAAAAAATCGGGCTAACTTTACTGTTTAGTTTTTTTTAATTCAGTGAAGTGTAATTTTCTAGCAAAACATACTGATTTTAACTTGTAAACAACAAGTGTCAAAAATAGGCTTGGTCTTGAAGTAGTTAAAGAGGAACTCCAGAGACGTTAGACTCTCTTAATATGGCCTATTACCACCTATCTTGCAGTTTTAGAAGCCGAGAGGGACACTTTTATGTAAAGCAGATGAAAAAAATAAAGTTGAGAATTTTTGTTCTGTAGCCATTTAAGTGCAAACCGTGCTTTACCTGTTTTTCTCAAGAGAATCAGGCAATCATTGGAAGTATGACATAAAGTAAAAGCTGTGATGGGTACACATCCACCTGGGGAGCAATGACTGGATGTATGCCCAACCTCAGTCTATGAATGAAAACAACTACTGTGAGGGGAGTTCCTCAGTTTTGCCATCTGTGTATTACCTTGCATAGGTGACAGTTGGAAAAAACAAATGTATTTCGGTATCATTTGATTTTTTTCTTACTTTGAGGGAGACACAGATGACATTAAGTGCTTCTTTAATTTGCGGGTGGTGTGTCTGGTTTACAAGCTCCTCGCACATCCAGATTCCTAAACTGCACAAAGCTACACATCTGTAATAGAGAAAAGTAAATTATTATGCTCCACAAAACAGCTCAGTTCTCTCCCACTTGCCTACAAAACACCTCCCCCTCTAACATAAGGATGAGGTGTCCTGTAGTTTAGCAAAGGAGAATTCAGGCCGGACTGACAACACTGCTTGGGATTTCAGTGCAGCAGATGAACTGTGTTGTCAACGAAAAAAGAAGCAAAGGAGCTTACTTGATTTCTGACAGAATCAACAATTCTAAACTTGCAGCACTTTAAATGGGATAACACATGGGGAAATGAGCATGTACTGCACTGCTATAATGCACATTTTTTATTTTATTTGGTCCAGATATATACTTTAAATATAATTGTGCCCTGGGACAATGGTAAGACATACATGGGTCGAATTTCGAATGAATAACCGTTCCTAAGAATTTTCGTTCGAATTTCACACCATTAGTGGGCTGCAGCAACAGCCGATTTTCATGCGGTAATCAAATTTGAGAAATTGGGCATATTTTGAAAAACAAACGATTTTCTAATCAATGATGGGAGAATCATGCAAGAAATGTAATAGAAAAAGGAATGCACATGAGTGCAAGAAAAGAACATTCCCAGAAAGAAAAGAAGATTCCCAGCCGAATTTTGAAAATCAATAGTGGCACAATCAGATCACAAAACACACAAAATTTCTGATTTTGAAAAGAAAATGAATTCGGAATTCGACCGTGTATGGCCTGCCTTACATGCCATGTTTAAAATCAGACACCCTGTACGTAATAGTACAAGCATAAATATATTTGAAAAAAAATATGGATTAGCCTTAAAGAGGTATGCCAGGTATAGATATTTTCACAGTTTCTATGTGTGTTTGTTGGGTATATATAGGGGAGGTGATCAACTAGAAAAATGTTCCAGTGGAGGATATCATCCCTATAGTAAATATATTGCAACAAAAGATAGGTAGTAGGATTTTGAATACCCCTCCAGTGATCACTCAAGTACATTTATGTAAGGAAAAAATGTACAAAATCTTTATTTTAAACAATAAATATATTTATATTATTGTTTAAAATAAAGATTTTGTACATATTTTTTCTTACATAAGTGTACTTGCGTGATCATTGGAGAAGTATTTGAAAATTCCACTACCCATCTTTTGTTCCAGGTATAGATATTTCACACGTAGTTACATTGGTCCATCTTGGACCAATAGAACGATGTATATTCCATAATCGAGCGATGCTCTTGGAAGCTGGAAATCACTGAAGTAGACACTGTCAACTCCAGTGATCTCCACTTCCAGATCCTGTACTGATCAGCTGGCCTACTGGATTCTGAACACAGGTTAGATGGCTGCTCAGCACTTTGCAATTTACTGAACAAGTGCAAAGTGATTGGATGAGGAGGTGGTGATGTCACATTCTCTACCTCATCCAATCAGAGAACGCTTTGCATTCATTTGGAAAACGCAAAGCATTCTTTGAATAAGGTCCATGCTGAGGCGGACATCCTGTGTTCAGAATTCAGCTGGCTAGTCGTTCAGCACAGGACCTGGAAGTGGAGATCATTGGAGTAACAGTGTCCACTACAGTGATTTCCATCTTCCAGGGGCATTGACCAGTTATGGCATATACATAGTTACATGCCAGACCAATGGTGACTATACTATATAGTATCCATACCTGGAATTCATTTAAAGTTGGTCACTATGATGGTAGGCCTATACCAAGCAATACAATTAAAACAATTACACAAAATGTGTGTGTGAAAAATGAATGGAATAAATATAAATGGAGTAAGAATGCATGATGGAACCCCTATAATTGAAACCCTTTTTCAATTTTAAAGAAATACCCCAAGATGGTTTGAGCTCAGGGGAAATGCAATGACATGTATACTAGTCACGCAGACTCTGATCATCTGCCAGCTGTGCCCTATGTAGTTCACTGTAACCTTATGACAGGCAGGTGTCTTAGCATTTCAAGTCTTTATAGACTGCATTTTCCCCCCTTGAGCAAACTAAATCATGCTTTATTGGTTTTTTTTGCCTTCCTCTGGATCAACTGTGGATATAGGATTGTGTATATGAAGGGATTCTATTTTTTTATTATTATTATTATTATTTTAGCTGGATGTATTTTTTCCAACCTGACTAACTATGCAACCGCGTCCCCACGGCCAACGTATTTGCTTTGTTATATACAGGAACTGTTCTAGTATCTATATACCTGGCTGGCCCAGATGGCTCTTCTCGAGCTGAGCTCAATACAGTCTTGATGGTGAGCTCCTGCAATAAAGAAAACAAAAATAAATCTAAAGCACAGATAACAGTAATCATGTTGAATTCTTCATCTGTTATGTGGAAACATCACCTTGACATCTGTGAACTGTGACATTACGATTTCAGAGCTGCCAGGGTGTAGAGCTGGGAGCTCCTGGTAGAGGTTGGGAAAACAGACCAAAGATCCCAAAAGCACCTGGGCTTCAACACGTGGTGCCTGAAAATAAAAAAAATAATTAACTGAAGAAAAGAGACAAGTATGAAATATACAATGACCTATGTTAGGGCCTATCCAAACTCAAAAACAAAACACTAGCTTATCTATACAGCTTACCAGTCTTAGATGCTGTGGCTGCATTTGCTTAGTTGTTGGTGATTCGGTGATGTAATTCCTACTAAAGGGGCAGATCTGAGGTCAAATTAGCAGATCCTTTCCTTCAGCAGAGATTATGTGACCAAATGCCATGGCAGTGCTCACTATCTCCAATAAGTAGCATTTTATCAAGGGAAGTTAGACATTTCAGCCATTTCATTATCACTTACTGATTAGTCCAGCCAAAGCCGCTACATTTGAGAAACTATAACGGTTGCTTCTGAATGTTCTTAAGATGCTGGCATCCATTACTATAGTCAAACAACTGTTTTGCTATAACTAGCCAAACTGCTTCTTCTTAGCACATGATTTTTCCATGTTGTATAATATCTGATGTGTTCCATTTGGCAATCTTGTTTATAATTCTTAAAGCCCAACTCCAGGGAAAGTTTTAATTCAAAAAGTGCATTGTGCATCAATTACCATACTCCATAGTCTTGATCCCAAACTCCTCTTTCTAAGCCTAAGTAACTTCTAAGAACAAAGCTAATCTGCTGCCCTGGGGGCCAGACAAGTTTCCTGCTCATTATCTTCTTGGACTTCTTGGTCCTCTCGCTGCTTTCAGGAGTCCTCCTGCCTCTGGAGAGGACCAGGCTGTGGAAGTGTCACATCCACAGATAGGAGATGTTCACATCATGCAGGCAATGATGTCATAACTCAAAGAGGCACCCCAGGACGTAAACATAAGAAGACAGAAGGATCGCCATGTCACCATGGCCTCAGTTAAGTAAAATGGGCATTGTTTTTTTTTTTTTTAAAGATGCTTTTATCAATGTTTTACAAACAAATACTTAGAAAGCAAAGATAAAACGGTGCACCATATACAAGTAGCATTGTACAGACTAAATTAACTCAACATCATATACATCGCATGACATGGTCTACTTCTTTAAGCTTTTTGGATAAACCACACTGGTGAAAACAAAGATAATTTAACCTCAAACAAGTCCTCTTTGGCGCAAAATAGGCATATGTATGTGTTTTTTTTACCTACCAGTAGTTAGTTAAAAGGGGGGTGGGATGGGGTTGTGAATATCTTGGAGTTGAGCTTTGAAAGTCAAGTAATCTAAACAAACTACACATACATTTAGGACTAAGGACCTATGTAAAATGTGGTACAAAAAAAAAAAAAATATGCAGCCTGTAGCAACCAATCATATTCAAAGTTTCATTTAGGCAGTTAGAGTTCAACTAAAACAAACCTAAAAAAAACTGCGAGCAGGCAGGCTGTTTATGGCAGATAACACATGCAGTATCTCTTCTGCAATAAAATAAATTTATATGCCAGCTCGCAGTCTTGTTTAAAAGGGAGTTCTGCCTGCTCCCAGCAAAAAATTAACATATTGTAGCTGCTGACGTTTAAGATTAGGACACTTTCCTGTCCTGGAATTCAGCAATGTTGGCACACCAGCCCATGTTTCCATCGACTCTCGGGTGCTGTCGCCGCCATTGTCTGCACCGCCGGTTACCTACTGCGCATGTGCGACACGCATTGCACTTTCGGAATGGCCCGGCGGCGGGGGAAGAAGGAGGGGGGCCAAACCTCCGAAGGATCTCGCTGCGGCGAGATCTCTCGGAAGTGGGGACGAGTACGGAGCTTCCACTTTTAGGTGGAACTCTGCTTTAAGTGTTGACCACTTAGCGTGGTCAGTTTTTAATAGGAAAGCAAGGGGACTGGCAGGAACACCATGGGTTTCACATAAAGGAAGCAATACAAAGAGAACAGGATATATTCTCATACAAGTACATGGCACAATGGCACATATCAGTAAAATGAAGTCCTAGGGTTAACAAACCCTTTAGGAGAATCTCACTTAAATTAAAATTTTGTTCCAGAGGATTCCTAAAATCTGATTTGTATTTTAGTGCAGATTTTTGAGAAAATCAGCGAGCTAACCCCACAAGCAGAAAAATAATTTCTTGAGGCGTTTTGTATACCAACTGGGTACATAAGCCTCCAAGTTGCCATATTGCATTAAATTTTACAAAAAATGACAGTACTGTAGATTGAAAGGGAAATGTAATTTTTAATAACATTAAATTACAATATGGCTTGTGTCAATTATATAAGCTATATTTCTTTTTTTAATTTGCTATATAAAATTTTCCCACAAAAGTGGAGTTGCCCTTTAACATATAAAGTGCAATCTTAACGATTTTTATATTCCAAAACAATGGCAGAGTGATGCTATATGTGACACATTGCATTTTTTCTTTTTTGCAAAACAAAATTTAGTTATAATATGAAGTGTATACTGGAATTGTACTGAACCCCAAACACAAGCCCTTTCCTCTTTACTGTAAAACTTAGCATAGATGGAAGGCAAACAGTGCATTTCCCCAGAGATGATGGCAATTGATCTTACATTTAGAGAAGGTGAGGCAGCCACTCTCCCTGCTGCTACAATGAAGTCCATAATTAGGAGTGTGGCTCCTGGGAGCCCCAGAGAAAAAAACTGAGGTGAACAGTGTTTGATAATTGTATTAACAATATCCTGTGAGGGGAAAAAAAGTACAGCAATGTCAACCATTATCTCAAGACACAAAATCAAATAAATGAGCAATTCCAGGCAACAAGTAAAAACAGTCAGTAAACTGCTAACACAGTCAAACAATTATTGCAACTGTACTGAAACTAACATAGAACTGTGGCCTCCCATAAAAATATGTACTACTGCATATAATTATAAGTGCATCTGAGCTTACAGTTTTCTCTTAATCCCCCTTCAAAGTCCCATCAATACCTGTTAATTTTGCCAATCACCTAATGCAGCTTCCTATGATGATATGGCAACCATGCTGTACACACACCTCCTGAATTCAGAGCGGTGTTGCCCCTTTCATGCAGGCTGTGCCTGCTTGCACTACAGTGGGATGGGAAGATATAGAGGGCATGGCTGTCAGAATTGTAACCCCCCCCCCTTTTCTGTGAGATTATATAGTCTTCCTCCCTTTTTCTTTTGCTTCCCCCTTTCTTCTGCTCTCCACCACCCCTCTATGAGATTTATTATGTATATTTCTTTTATCTGATTGGAGGGAAGGGGCACAACCCACAGGATAAAGGAACAGAGCTGATGTTGTCAATCACAGGCTGTGTGCTGGAGATCCCTCCCCTGTCACATTTTTTTCTCTTGGTGTCAGGAAACTTGTCAGAAGTGACTCAGATAGTAGAGGAACGGGGCACCAGACAGAAATTACACTTTGTGCTCCGGATTGAGACAAGTACACACTATAGAGGAATATGCTTTGTTCAAATCTTTGTGGGCAACCTCTATGTTGATAAGTTAATTTCTCTAAATAAAGATGGGAATTAAACTTTCGTAATCCACTGTATTAATTTTGTTGCCATAAAAGGCAGGTGGCCTATATTATGGGAAAAAGGGCATTCTTCTTCAGAGTCTCCAACCAACCCAAAACACACGTCTAAGGAGTGGGGGAAATACAGGAGTCAAATACCAAAGTTAACCACAGTTACTACCTCCTTCCAGTATCTAAACAGTTTGTGGCAGCACCAAAACATATGTATCAAATCCCCATTGTTCCAGAGGCAGAGTAAGGTTTCTCTACGTCTATACTTGTACAGCCATTCTGGTGCCCTGTACAACCTGTGTATTAAACATAGATGTGACAATCGTTTGGAGTTTGAGATAGAGAGAGTAAGAGAAATTTTCAGTATGGAATCCCATTGTTCTTCTGAAATCACACCTACATCTTTTTCCCATTTGCGTTTGCTCAATAAAGGAGTTGGTTGTATCTGAATGTTAAGAAGACTTAAATATACATAAAACATTAACCCGCTTAGCAGTTGCCTGGAGCACTGTATTTAAAAACTGTAGCTGCTGACTTTTAATATGAGGACACTTACCTGTCGAGGGATCCAGCACTCGAGCCGACTCTTCAAACGGCTTTGGGTGCAGGTGTCGGCATCTTAAGTAATGGTAACAGGCCGTTTCCTACTGTTCATGCGTGAGGCGCGCTACGCTTTGTGAATGGTCCCGCAGTCTTCTGGGACCTATTTGTCATGTCCCAGAAGCCTGCGGGAGAAGGAGGGGGGCATCTGACTGGAAATAGGAGTGGGTACCTGTCAAAACCAGGTACCCGCTCCCCTCACCCCCCCCCCCCAAAAAGTGCCAAATATGGCAGTGGAGAGGGGAGTATGCAAACAAACAGAAGTTCCCCTTTTGGGTGAGGTTCCGCTTTAAGCAAACTACAGGCAAGAAAAAGGGCCTGTATCAAATGAGAAAACATCACAGTCCACCTGTTATGAGACCTAAGCCCAACCAGCCTCCAAAGCCTTAACAGTACCTCTATCGAGACAATTTAGGGGCACTGAATTCAGCTTTAATAAAGAACTGAGCCTTGATGCTTTCAATGTCAGAGTAGCTGAGCCTGCAACTCAGAACCCAAGAAATTGTGTGTGTTGATGACTTCGTTATTTATACCAGTCAGGGGCTTCCATTGCATAATGGAAGTAGGATTTGTGCTGTCCACTCTATTTCTAGTTCTATTTTTCTTTTCTAATCTTAAAGAGTATCACAATTTGGTCAAAGAGAACAAGAAATACATCATTGGTAATTCCAAGTAACCAATTGTTGGGTTATATTTCTGATATCGGTGAAGAGGCTGACTAGACTGATCTAAAATAACAACAAAATATCCAGTTCCCTATACCTTGCACTAAAGCCATACATGCCCCATACAATCAAAGTTAGGACAAAGAAGTGGGTACCTGGTCAGTATGGAGTAAACCACAGTGCATAATATTAAAAAAGTGCGTTAAGAAGTCCCGGTTTGGAGACACGTCCTGCCGTCTCGTCATAATTTTACAGATTAATTTGTAGGCATGAAGTTTCCCTTGTTTGTATTTTTCTGGCAGCATTGTGGCCTGAAACACAAGACATAGCAAGAATTTACACAGTGCAACAAGTCTAAAAGTTAACCTGTGACACACACTGAACAATATGAAGGCTCAGTAAATGGAAGTCATGCTTCATTTTTACAGGAAAAGTTAAGATTAGAATATTTAGCTGCCTATATACACCAATTATTTTTCACATGCTAATCATTACTGAAAGTTGTCTAAAGTTTAAAAAAAAAAACACTAAGAATCTGACGGAGTATTTTATAGCCAGAATGATTCACTTTACAAAATCCCCTATACCACAATAAAATTTTTTAAAATAAAACAAAAAAGAATAGCGGCCAAAAGTAAAATGTAGACCTGTAAAAGTATAGTTACACTAGTGGTCAGTGGATAAGTGCCTCTTAACCTGTCCATAGATGGATCGAAATTCATCCGGTTCAGCAGGGACCGGCCAAATTTCGGTCCATCTATGGCCGGTCCCGTTCAAGAGCAGTCAATCTACCGATCGACTGCTTGTTGAAACACAACTGACTTGTTGAAAAACTTTAGTTTGATAAAAAAAAATAAATTGAGCATGTATGGCCATCTTTACCTTGGTGGTTAGTAGAAAAGCCCCTTTTACATTGGAGGTCAGTGTAGAGGTATTCCCTTACATTTGAGGTCAGTGAAAAATTGCCCCCTTATGTTGGTGGCCACTGTAAAAAGGAGATGAATCTGCTATTATAAAAGGAACCACTGGAGAAACCCTGGTTGAGAAAATCTGCTCTAACTAATCTCTGCCAAAAAAACTACCTAAATGTTACTTTTACTTGCCTAATGCTGTGGTAATTTTTGCCTAGAAATAGGCTTGAAGTGACAAATGTATTTATTTACTCAGTTTGATTTGCTTAAGTTTGTGACAGATTAATGTGGTTGTGCATTCTATGCATTAAGATGAAAAAAAAAAGAAAAAAAAAAAAAAAAAAAACTTGTGAGCAGCAGCCCCCCTAATACTTACCTGAGCCCCATCTTCATACAGTGATGTTGCAGGACAGTCTCGGCTGCCGGGACTTTCCCTCCTCATTGGCTGAGACATCAGCGCAGCGCCATTGGTTTTCACTGCTGTCAAAATCAATGAGCCAATGAGGAGAGTGGGGTGGACACACAGCGTAGTGGCTTGGCTTGGGTGCCCCTCATAGAAAGCGGCTTGCTCTGGGGGCACTCAGAAGGAGGGAGGGCCAGAAGCGCCGACGAGGGCCCGAGAAGAGGAGGATCTGGGCTGCTCTGTGCAAAACCACTGCACAGAGCAGGTAAGTATAACATGTTTGTTATTTTTAAAGAAAAAAAAAAATGAACACTTTAAAGCAGATCATAGATTATGCAATTTTCTTTCCTGCAACCATGGGTTTCAGGAAAGGAAAAAGTACTCCAATTCCCCCATCAACCCAGTCAGTGATTATAGGGGAATCCCTCCCGTGGAGTCAGTGTCCTCCTGGTAGGGGGTGTGGGGAGCCGCCCCTGCCGGGAGAACACAGTGATCACTGCTAGCAGGTATAGTTGCTGAGATGTAATGCAGTAATCTGCATGCTAAAAATTCAACATGCTGATTATACCAAAGTTGATCAATGGATCGACTTGGGTGCAAATCAGCCTGCCCATAGATGAATTAAATCTCAGCCGGTCCCTGCTGAACCGGCAGAAATTCAATCCATCTATGGTCGACATTACAGGATGGACACAATATTCAGCATCTTCCACAAAAGATGTAATGCGAAGTGTAAAGTATCTCAATTTTAAGCTGGACACAACTCAACAGTTGTTTTTTTAAAGCCCAACCCTGGGCAAAAAAACTGAAAACTTTTTTTTTTTTTTGCCCAGAGTTCAGCTTTAAACTATATTCGGCTTATAAGTAACCTGTTCTACAAAGTTTTTGCAACAAAAATTAAAACAGCTTTTTTATTCTTTAATTACATACAACCGGTGATACAAGCAGCTGAAGTCTTCTAAACAGCTATGTTCTGGACCACTTCCAGTCCCTTCTCAAGCTTACAGCATTATAAAGTCTCTGTAAGCCTAATCATTAGCAATGGCTCACTGAGATGAGATAAATGCAATGTTTTTCTACCATTTGTTTTTCCTACCTTATCTTCAAGACACAAGATGACCTGCCAGTTTCACCTTCTTCCTGGAGTAGGGTGACTGCATTATGCACCGAGTGCTCTTACGGTGACAGTGTTGTCACTCCTGTGTGCGTGTTTCAGTGCACCATCCGCACATTGTGCTCTCCCACGTGGTCTGCTGCCCATGTTTCAGGCGGCCAAGCCTGCCGGAGCAGTCAAAACCTAATGATTGGCAGCTACCACAGCAGTCTAGCGGTCTACCAAGCAATGAACAGCCTGGCGGCAAGTTATGTGAGAGTGTAAACAAAAGTATATAACGCTAAGGAAATCAAGTGCTCATCTGTAATAAATGCAGAACGCGAAAAAATAGCTTTTAAAATACCTGCCGATTACACCTTCATGAAATAGGGTGACAACATTATGCACCGTCTGCTCTCATCATGACAGTGTTGTCACCCATGCGTACTTGTTTCTGCGAACAGTTCTAGCTTGCTATACCAACACACGCTGGGCACTCCTTGTACTCTAGTCTGCATCCCAAGTCACAGGCAGCCAGGCCTCGTCGGACGAACAAGACTAAATAATTGACAGCAGCTCCTGCAAGAGTCCTTCTGTCCACTAAGTACAGAGCAGCCCAGCAGTATGTTATGTGAGAGTGAAAACAAAGGAATAAAACAGAACAGAAAATAAGTGCTCAAAAAACATTTCTAGAAAATGTCTTTAAATTGTTGATTATCAACAATCCATTTGTAGGGAAGTAAATCTGGCCATACATTATACAATTATCTTGTAAAATTTTCATTTAGATTTACCAAAACCATATAACATGAGGTCAAATCTAAACACTTTCAATTTGTATGCAGTCAGGCCAGCCGTTACACTACATAGTTGAAGGTAAATCTAAAGGAATATGAACAAGAAAATTGTATAATGTATGGCCAGCTTAAGGGCCCTTTTACACGGGTGGACTGATCAAGTCTACCTGTCAGTTTTTCAGGCGGACCCTCCAGTCTCCTCTATGGAGCGGCGGCGGGTGTCAACAGACATGTGTCTGTTTACACCCGCCGACATCCGATCTGATCCAATCCTGTCCGATAAAAACGTCCGTCAGGCTGATTAGATAAGACAGCAGTCGAGTGTAAACAGACAGGTCATCCGTTTACATGCGACCGCCCCATAGAGTACAGCAGGCTTGTGTCTGTGTCCACTCTGCAAAAGGGGAGGGAACACGGACCAGCCATCCACCTGCTCTGTGGACAGATTCCCCACTGAGCAGGCGGACCCCAACGGAGCCCACCCCACGTGGAAGGGGCCTAAGCCAACAGTGAGTTAACGAGCACGTGACTTGTTATATCATTTTCCCTCCCAGAGTATAGGAACTGCATAGTGTTCATGTGTTGAAAAAGAGATATTTGTTAAAAAAAATTTCCTGGCAGATTTAAGTGCATTGGATGATTTGTGTTTGATCTTCCTTAACACTGTACTTAGAAAAATGATTATGCTACTTCCTCCAGTTCCAAGCTTTACATCTCAGTGTGTCTTTTGTGACCACGCAATGGGGTTAGAGCAAATATAGCCTGCCTGAAACATGGACTCCCTCACATAACTACATTGACACATCTTTCAAACAGACAAGAACACAGCTCCAACATTTTGTAATTTCTGGTTTCTCTGATAAACTTCATAGGTCCTGTAATGTATGTTGTACTTTGAAACAAATAATCTGCACAATGCAAATGTATAAATTACTTTCTTTCTTCAGTTAACACACAGAACAGAAATGATTATGTATAATGGAAGA
Organism: Glandirana rugosa; assembly: GCA_018402905.1. Classification (NCBI taxonomy): domain Eukaryota; kingdom Metazoa; phylum Chordata; class Amphibia; order Anura; family Ranidae; genus Glandirana; species Glandirana rugosa. Next base: position 1,118,605 of record BLSH010327817.1, on the reverse strand, counting down.
TTATTGGTACCACAAGGAAAGTATTCAGTCTACCTTAAAAAGCCAGGGGGTAAGAATCCTCAGGGGTGGGATAAGTACAGGCGGGGGAGGAGAATATTGATTATCCATAGAGATTCCCAAATTGTCCCGAATCTGGAAAACAACAGAACAAAATGTTTACCTTTGAACTGCAAGGAATTGCTTGGGCAGTTTGCATTTAGTACAAAAATAATTAGATGTGTTTTCATAGTTTCACAACTGATTATACTCGAATTACATGGGTTTTATTCCTGTAAACAGTCTGTGAATCAGTCTCTCATTTCATATGTGTTCAACAATTTGATAACTTACCAATTGTCTATGTAATACATTCCTTCTGTGTATGATATATTGCAACGACCTTGTCAGCATTGATGCTGTTACTTTATCACAAATACCAATCAAATTGGGACTACATCGGTGGCGGCCCGTTCATAAGGGGCGCTGCCCCCCTAATCCCTGCGCCCAGCCCGTAATCTACATGCGGGCACCGGAAGCATTGATTCCAATGGGGTTTTTTTTTAAGCACGATTAGAGTCTGAGGCTCTAATTAGCTTCTAAAAAAGGGTGGGTTCGGGGAGCAGAGCCCTGTGCCCTGAGCCCGCCCAGTTGTGTGACAATAGCAAATTAACATTCATTATTGTCTTCCTGATTCTCCTCCCGGCCAACCGGGAAACTGGTCCTGCGACCCAATTGGCTAGGGAGTCATAGGGAGCCACTCGCGCATGCGCAGTAGGAATGCTTCACCGCTGGTTTCCCTTACCCAAGATACCTGTGTCTGCACCCAAAGTCAAGTGAAGAATCAGCTCGGGTGTGGACATCGCTGGATCCCTGGAAAGGGAAGTGTCCTTTTATTAAAAGTCAGTAGCGACAGTATTTGTAGCTGCTAACTTTTCATTTTTTAGGGGGAGTCTGGAGCCTCTTTTAAGGACTACCTGAATTTGCTGCATGTGTCGGTAACAGTACCTAGAATGGCACAATTGCTTGTCTGAAATAGATGCAGGTAGTTCTTGAGGGAACCTATTGCCAGAAAATTGGCATTAGGACTACTTTGAATTCCCCTGAGTTTTATATAAAAAAAAAAAAACTAGCTTATAATATTTCTCATTTAATGCAACATAATTCAAGGTTAAAAAAAATGCAGATAGATACATACAGAGCAGTCCAGTAAGGTTTTCTTCTGCACTGTCAAAAGGTAAGAATTGTTAGGTGCCTTGTGCAATCATATTTTTTTCACGTTATTGTAGACAGAAAAAGTATTTGTGTAAAAATGATGAAAAGGGACATGTACAGGAATATGTAATATACACGGCTAGGTTTTATTTTATTTTTTCAGAACTCCAATAATGAATCATTTGAAACTTTACAAACAGTTGGTTATGTTGTCTACAGCTAGCTGTGTTTAGATTACCAGTTACAGCAGTGCCTGTAACAGTTTCAAAAATTGGCTCCCCACAAAGCACAATAGATCTAAAGTTCCATGTGGGAAAGTTTACAGAGCTGCCCTGTGTGTAATGGCTATTTTGCTGCGGCACATTCAGAAACAATACATTCTACAAAGCATTATTTTTCTACCACGTCACCAAAAATAAAAATATATGTAAATAAATGTTTTGTTGTTCAACTTTGGTTAGTTCTACTGGTCATTAGAAATAAGTAGACACTGCATAGTGAATATTACAGGAATATTACATAAAGAATGAATTGCATCCAAGCTGTACAGGCCATGCATTCTTGGGCAATACATCAGAATACATATGTGCTTGAGGTTCTGCTTTGCCAGCTGTACAATAGTGCCACCTAGTGTACAAATGATAATAATGGCATAAAATCCTAAGAGTAAGGAACTGCCATATACAGTGCCTTGAAAAAGTATTCATACTCTTTGAAATTTTCCACATTTTGTTATGTTACAACCAAAAATGAAAATGTATTTTATTGGTATTTTATGTGATAGACCAACACAAAGTAGCACATAATTGTGAAGTGGAAGGAAAATGATAAATTGTTTTCAAAGTTCTAGTGCAGTGTGTCAATACTTCATAGAACCACCTTTCACTGCAATTGCAGCTGCAAGTCTTTTTGGGGAAGTCTCTACCAGCTTTGTACATCTAGAGAGTGACATTTTTGCCCAGTCTTCTTTGCAAAGTAGCTCCAGCTCCGTCACATTGGATTTAGAGCGCCTGTGAACAGCAATTTTCAAGTCTTGCCACAGATTCTCAATTGGATTTAGGTCTGGACTTTGACTGGGCCATTCTAACATATGCTTTGATCTAAACCATTCCATTGTAGCTCTGGCAGTATGTTTAGGGTTGTTGTCCTGCTGGAAGGTGAACCTCCGCCCCAGTCTCGAGTATTTTGCAGACTATCAGGTTTTCTTCTAGGATTGCCCTGTATTTGGCTCCATCCATCTTCCCATCAACTCTGACCAGCTTCTCTGTCCCTGCTGAAGAAAAACATCCCCACAACATGATGCTGCCATCACCATGTTTCACAGTAGGGATGGTGTGTTCAGGGTGATGTGCAGTGTTTGTTTTCTGTCACACAGCATTTTGCTTTTAGGCCAAAAAGTTACATTTCGGTCTAATCTGACCAGAGCCCCTTCTTCCACATGTTTGCTGTGTCCCCCAAATGGTTTCTTGCAAACTGCAAACGGGACTTCTTATGGTTTTCTTTCAACAATGGCTTTCTTCTTGGCGCTCTTCCATAAAGGCCAAATTTGTGGAGTGCATGACTAATAGTTGTCGGCAGATTCTCCTACCTGAGCTGTGGATCTCTGCAGCTCCTCTAGAGTTACCATGGGCCGCTTCTCTGATTAATGCTTTCCTTGCCCGGCCTGTCAGTTTAGGTGGATGGCCATGACTTGGTAGGTTTGCAGTTGTTCCAAACCCTTTCCATTTTTGGATGATGGATTGAACAGTGCTCTGTGAGATGTTCAAAGCTTGGAATATTTTTTTTATAACCTAACCCTGCTTTAAACTTCTCCACAACTTTATTCCTGACCTGTCTGGTGTGTTCCTTGGCCTTCAGGATGCTGTTTGTTCACTAAGGTTCTCTAACAAACCTCTGAGGGCTTCACAGGACAACTGTGTCTATGCTGAGATTAAATTACACACAGGTGGATTATATTTACTAATTATACAGGAGTGCTGCCCTGGAGTGCAAATATGATCTAATAAACAGCAGCCAGCACAGAGAATGTTGAACTAAACATCACCAGCAAAAAGTAAAAAATGAGTGCAGCGCTATACTTCCAAGTCCAAATTTGTATGATAAAAATCCAAGTAGTATAGAATCCTGTAGGGGAAATATCCCGCAGGGAATAGGACACTGAAGAGAAACTTTAGATATCCACACCCACTCTTACTGCAGTTTACCGACTAGAACCGCAACGTCTTTTCCGGTTCGTGGTATTTGGAGTTTTTAGTTATTTGGGACTATAAATAGTCCTCTCTCCACGTCCCTCCTTAGGCCATGCCCCTGACGATGTCTGACCTATGAGGAAACGCGTTGGAAGGAGCCAAGGACGGGACGTGGGAGTAGGTGTGGAGACACGGTCACCATCTTGTTGGTTAGGGGAGCGCTGGTAGTTCCTGATAAATACACAGAGGCCTGTACTTTTCTACCCAAATGTGAGTGTGGATTTTATATATTTTATGCTTGAATAAACTTTATACTGCACCATGAGGGTATTCTTTGTTTGAATTTACATGTGTATCTTATGGAGTATGAAGACTGTGGTACTATGTATCTATAGCTGAATAGTAATCTGCTCGGCTGCTTTTTTCCTGGTGACAACCTCACTTCTTGCAAAGCCTGTTTGACCTCTGTTGTGGGGGTCAGATACATCTGGTAAGGATCAGTGTGTACGGGTGTCGGTGGTGGTCCTCATCCCTTTACCCTCTGAACCGTGTCCACCTTTCTGTTACCTGGCTGACTTTGATCACTTAATGCTTGGAAGGCTACCTCTGTGATGGGGGTCGCTTACATCTGGTAAGGGTCACTTTGTATGGATATCAGTACCATTGGAACTCACCCATCAACATTGGGCTATCGTTTGTATGCTTATCCAGGAGTGAGGAAGGCTCATGTGACCTCTGTGATGGGGGTCAACTCTAGTCGGTAAGCGGCAGTAAAAGTGGGTGTGGATATCTAAAGTTTCTCTTCAGTGTCATATTCCCTGTGGGATATTTCCCCTACAGGATTCTATACTACTTGGATTTTTATCATACAAATTTGGACTTGGAAGTATAGCGCTGCACTCATTTTTTACTATTTATTAATTAGCGGACTTCTGAAGGCAATTGGTTCCACTAGATTTCAGTTAGGGGTATCAGAGTAAAGGGGGCTGCATACAAATGCACGCCACACTTTTAACATTTATTTGTAAAAATAAATTGAAAACCATTTATCATTTTCCTTCCCCTTCACTTTGTGTTGGTCTATCACATAAAATACATTTATGTTCTTGGTTGTAACATAATAAAATGTGGAAAATTTAAAGGGGTATGAATACTTTTTCAAGGCACTGTAACAGCATAAAATACTATAAGACAATAACTAATAAACAATAGCTCCCAACGGAAAAAAAAAAAGATTCTACCCATGATTACCACAGTTACATCTAGCAAAATGCAAACAGAATGAATCTGTACTTCATTTAAAACTTTTAAAAGAAAAAAGTTCTGTCTAAGCAAAACAAACTCATGATTCCTGGTAAAACCTTTATTAACCAGAAGTGACGTGTCCCCCACTGTGTTTCACTTTGTTACTGGGGCTTAACTTTTCCTGGCATTTTAACTAAGCTCTACCAACATTCTTCTGTCCACTATGCAAGCTCTTAATGGCCAATGGGACACTCTCACTGGAGGGAGGGTGCCAGTTTGTAAAGCATAGATGTTAGGTTAAGAAACATCAGGCCCCAGTAACAAAGTGAGATTGAGTCAGAGAGGAGTATGAAAGAGGCTAATAAAGGTAACAGCGGGTATATGCTCCTAGGCATAACTTTTACTTTTAAAAGTTGAAAATGGAGTATAGGATGACTTAAAATCCCAAGCTTAATGATGATAAATATGGCCTCCGATGACCGCATACCTTGGCTAGGTTCTGCCAAAGTTCACACAGGTAATCAAACACCTGGGCATGGATCTCCGGATTGTTGATGTTATTGACATCTCCCAGGATTCCCAGCATTCTCCTCCACATAACGGTGGACACATCTGCATGCCAGCCAGTGAGTGTGCCACCTGCCATCACACTGCAGCTTTCCTGGGGAAAGTCACAGGGCCCTGCTTAAAAAATAAAATAGAATAGAGTGTATATTAGAAATAAGAACCAAGTAGATGTAGTGAATAAACACCTATATTTGGGTGTCATGTTTAAATGTCTTTTAGCAGAGATTTTTTTAACTGTCTTAGGTCACTAAACCTTGTTAGTCACATATAAACGCTTGAAAATACAACCCCAATTCCAAATAAAATTGGGACACTGTGTAAAATCTACATAAAAACACAATGCAATGATCTCATAAACCCATATTATATTCACAATAGCACATAAACATATAACATTTTTAAACTGAGAAAATGTATAATTTTAAGAAAAAAAAAAAAAAAAGGTTATTTTGAAATCGATGGCAGCAACATGTCTCTAAAAAGTTGGGACAGGGAAACAAAAAGCTGGCAAAGTGGTACTAAAAAGGAAGAGCTGGAAGAACAGGTCAGTAACATGACTAGGGGAAAAAAAGAGCATCTTAGAGAGTTCATAGTAACTCAGAACAATTGTAGAACACTGTTCCTCAACTTTGAATTGCAAAGATTCATATAAATATATATATATATATATATATATATATATATATTCTACAGTACATAATGTCATCAAAAGATTCAAAGAATCTGGAGAAAGGTGCGCAAGGCTGAAATGCAATACTGGATGCCCGTGATCTTCTGGCCCTCAGATGGCGCTGCACTAAAAACAGGCATGACTCTGATGAACTCAGGCTCAGGAATATATCCAAATATAACAGTCTGTCAACACAATTTGCAGCGCCATCCAAAAATGCAAGAAGCCACATCTTAACATGATCCAGAAACCCTGCCGTCTTTTCTGGGCCAAAGCTCATTAAAAATGGTCTGTTGCAAAGTGGAGAACTCATGCCTTTTTCAGGGAAGACTTTGCATATTTCAGCAGGACAATGCTAAACTGCATACAGCATCTTGACAAAATCGTGGCTTCATAGTAGAAGAGTCCAGGTGCTTTAACTGCCCTATCTACAGTCCAGACATTTCACCAACTGAAAATATTGTGCGTATCTTGAAATGAAAAATACGACAAAGACGACCCAGGACCGTTGGGCAGTTAGAATCCTATTACAGCCAAGAATGGGAAAACATTCCTCTCCCAAAGTTCCCAGATGTTTACAGAGTGTTGTTAAAAGAAGAGGGGGTACTACACCATGGTAAACATGACCCTGTCTTTTTTGAGACATTTTGCCACCATCAATTTCAAAATGACCTTATTTTTCTCTTAAATTATCCATTTTCTCAGTTTAAACATTTGATATGTTTTCTATTTTTCACTGTGAATAAAATATGGGTTTATGAAATTTGCAAATCATTGCATTTGTATTCTATTTAGATTTTACACAGTTGTAGAAGTTTATCTTATGCCCAAACATATTTCTTAGTTTTGGATAGATTGGAAAAGAGAAGAATTTGATTTGTGTCTGATTGGGGTACACAGCTGGAAGAGAGGGAAAATTACCCTTTGGATAAATGTCCCTATTGGAAGACATTTTTTAGATAAAACAGCAAATATTTAGTTTATTCATAATTTTCTGTTCCGTTGACAATGGTCACCAGAACAAAGACAGAGAGTTAAAACGGAAGCAAGTGATTCTTTTTTTTTTTAAATCAGCCAGCCAGAAGAACGAACGGATTCCCCCATGCACATATTTGAGGTGGATAGCTGCGCTATTGTATTCTACAGCGGGACCTCGCTGCCAGAATACATTAATCAGCGCTGCAGTCAATTGGCTGCATGCATTGATCAAACACAAATTTTCCAAAATTCCAGTTCAAGAGGAGTTGATCATTAGGTTGACTTCTCTTGAACAGGAACAGCCATAGATGGATCAAAATTCTGTCAGTCCCTGCTGAACCAGATAATTTTAGCTCCATCTATGGCCAGCTCAAATATACCCAGAGGGGAACAGACAGCAGTAATTAATGGCTCTACCCATTCCATCCTCTATTCAAAACTAAAATAGATTTTAACTTTAGATATACAGTACTTAAGGTATATACAATCCTTTATATCGTTTGTAACTGTTCATTTAACTCATGATAATGCTGTACATCAGGGGTCTCCAAACTTTCTCAACAAAGAGCCAGTTTACTGTCCTTCAAACTTTGAGGAGGCCGGACTGTGACCAGGGTGAGTAGAAAATGCCCTGGCGACAATGAGTGTAAAGAATGAACCATCATTGGTATTAGTGGGAGGAATAGTGCCTCGTTGGTATCAGGGGAAGGAATAGTGCCCCATCATTGGTGTCAGTGGGAAGAACAGGGCCCTGCAGTTGGTGTCAATGGGAGGAATAGTGCCCCATCATTGGTGTCAGTGGGAAGAATAGGGCCCTGCAGTTGGAATCAGGGGAAGGAATAGTGCCCCATCATTGGTGTCAGTTGGAAGAACAGGGCCCTGCAGTTGGTATCAGGGGAAGGAATAGTGTCCCATCATTGGTGTCAGTGGGAAGAACAGGGCCCTGCAGTTGGTGTCAGTGGGAGGAATAGCGTCCCATCATTAGTGTCAGTGGGAAGAATAGTGTCCAATCATTAGGGTCACTGGGAAGAATAGTGCCCCATTGTTTCGAAGAATGATAGGAATAGTGCACAATCAGTATCAGTGACAGGAATTATGCCCCACTGTTGGCGTAGAAGGAATAGCGCCTTGTATCAGTAGGAGGAATAGTGTCCCAGGGGCCTGATGAAGTCAAGCAAAAGGCCGCATCTGGCCCCTGGGCCACAGTTTGGAGACCACTGCTGTACATGAAGACAAACTCTTCAAAGTCTGGAATATCTATGCATAAAAACTATTTAGTGCCTTCATTTACCTATGTCATCCGGTGTTTGTAGGACCGAATGTTGCAGCTTTTCATGTATCTCTGTCTGTTCACCCGTCAGAGCAGCTGGAGACGGTGTCTGGGAACGTGAGCCCTGGGCAGACACCGCAGGAGAGGCATTTTCAGAGCCTGCATCAAAAATAATTCAAGTGATTGGCTAATGGAAAAAATGAAGCAGGAGATTGTTTTGACTGATTATTAAGTAGCTGAAATACCGGTGCGACTTATCATGAAACTTGACAGGTCCACATGACAAGTCGCACCCTACTGTCAGCAATGAAACAGTTCAAATTGGTGCGACACTGACTTTGCGGTGCCACACTGATTTGAAAAAAGTTCCAGCACTGTTTTTGGAGATTTCAGGTACGACTTGAATAGACATCTGTGCATTAAGTCACACAGATGTCAGCAAAGTCACACTGACATGCGGCTTTGAAATTGCGCTAATTTCAAGTGAAGTCGCACGATTTCAAAGTCGGATTGGGTGTGAACGGGAAGCTAGGTGGTGCAATTAAAGTTTGGCTTTTGAAGTACTGGATATACTAGTAGAATTTGTCCAGACAGGTCTAAGTTAAAGAAAAACTGGCAAAAACTACAATTCTTAGGCACAAGAGAAGACATAAAAAGAATGAATGTGGAAGCAAGTCAGTTAAACTGTATGTCGGGGCTAAAAAAGTCATACATTTCTGTAATGTATTAACATTTACAAAAGTTTTATTTCTTTTAAGACCATGAAATGACAGAAAAATGCATGTTAATCTGGCAGAAATGCTCTCAACTCCTTTGTCCTGTCGTAGGAGAACACAGCATTTTTGTTGACTGACTTGTGTCAGCCCTGATCAGTTTTCTTTAGCTAAGCTTCTCAGACCCAGCTACTCTCCCATCTTCACAACATGAAGAATATTTATTAGGTAGCTCAAAAATAAGAGCTTAAAGAGTTAATTACTCTCCTTGAGATAACTAAGGAAGTGTGCACAGAACTCAGGACAGCTCTGAATTTCTGGCAGGATCAACAGATATTTTTTTTTGCACTCATCGAACATATATAACAAAACACTATCAAATGGTATATTTAACAGACCAAAAGAGAGCAAATAAGAGAAGCTAGGGCTTAGGAACAAGGAAAGTGAGCTTCCAGTGATGATTCCAAAAGTGTAGAGGTGAGCCTTAATGTTTGCCATCAGGGCCCATTGGAGTGAAGGTTCCTCAAGATCAGCCCTTGAACAATGACAATTTTCGGTCTCCCAATAGCTAACATCAATAATCTTTTTAAGCTGTCTGCAAGGGGGAGGCTGATCAATAATGTTGTAAGAGGGTCCTCCTTCCACTGACCACTAAGGCCCCTTTCACACTTGTGTGACTTGTCCTGTGACTGCAAAGTCGCATGACAAGTCGTACCCCATGATTTCCAATCAGTACCATTCATATCTGTGCAACTTCAAGTCGCACCGACTTCAAAGTAGTCCCTGTACTACTTTGGTCTGACTTTGATGCGAGCTGAGATCCTAAGACCTCAAGTTTACACAGGCATTCCCTGAAATCGCGGCAAAATCGCACGACTTTCAATTCACGGTAGTGTGAAAGGGGCCTAAGGTAAGAATTCATTTTTCCACTACCTACCAATGTAAGGGAGCATTTTTGTACGTCACACCAGAATAAGGGTAAACTACAATTCTCAATTACTATGTTTCTTTTCTGGCCATTAGACAAATCGATCTGCTCTAGATGTAAAATACACTAGGAAAGCCACATTTTCTTTCTCCTATTTATATTTACAATGTACTGACCAGCACAAAGTACTGTGAGCTCCAGACATAATAATTTAGCAGGGGTTTCTTAAGACATAAAAATTATTTCAGAGGTTCCTCTATGTTAAAAAGGTTGCATTAGAGTGCAGTGGTGAAGCTAGACATTCTTTCACTCAGGGCAAAGACTCCATTCAACTCCCAATCTGCAACCCCCACCACTCCAATCATGGGTCTAAACGGATCTCTAAATGCCTCACTTTTGAGACAGAGAAAGGGACTGAGAACATAGATTCCCCATTCCCTTTCTCTGCAGCCTCAGCTGCACTGGACAGTGAATGAATGGGAAGTGCTCTGTGCTGAGCAACTACCTGTTCATTCACAAACTGAAGCATAGTAAACACACTTGGGGGGGGGGGGGTCATCTTCTCCCTTCATTCACTCAGCTCAGCTGCATCCCCCCAGGCTTGTTCACAGCAGATGCCCAACCCGACAGAAATTGGAGAGAAGGGATTTAGTGTAACTGATGGGCTTTATTTTCTTCCTGCAGCAGCTGAATGCCAGCAGGAGGGAGAGGAGGAGACGCTGGTCTTCAGCTGCTGCAGGAGAAAAATACAGTCCATTGCTTACACTAACTCTCGCCCCTCCTCTCCAGGCTGGGTTGGGCAACGGCTGTGAAATAACCAGGGGGGATGCAGCTGACCTGAGTGAATGCAGGGAGAACCCCCCCCCAGTGTCCGATGCCGAATCCACAAAGTCATTGGCTGC
>BLSH010327817.1:1077003-1103710 GCA_018402905.1 Glandirana rugosa | reverse complement strand
ACCCTCCTTTAAACTTCCACTCGTCAAAGTGAACATACTGATTGAAATCCATACACCCATGACGGTATCGGTTCCGTACTTTCACATTAGGAACCTATTTGGATTGATTAGAATAGGAGAGGAGAGAAGAGAAGAGGAGAGGAGAGGAGAGAAGAGAAGAGGAGAGGAGAGGAGAGAAGAGGAGAGGAGAGGAGAGAGGAGAGAGAGGAAAGGAGAGGAGAGCTCCCTCCGTTCCCCTGCAGTTGCCGCTGGCTGACACCAGAAAGTCGGATCACATGACCAGACAGGAGCGGCCTAAAAGTAGTTAACTATATACATCTTTCTTACACAGGTTAGTCAGCATAGGTATTAAGAGGGAGCATTTGTAAGATTAGTTAGGTTTATCCAAGGATTACACTTTCATGCCTTGGCTATGGCAGTACCCACATACCTAAAGTTAGTCATACAAGTGAAACTGCTCACCTTCAAATTTCCTCCCATCATACTGGAAGGCGTTGAAAGAGTCAGAGTGGCTGTCTGAGCTAAGCAAATCACTACTGGCAGCACTAGCTGGAGAAGTCCACTCTGATGGAACACCAGGATCATCCACTGGACGCATCTGACAATGTTTATTTAGCGAGTCTGGCAAATCTTTTGGAACTTCTAGACTACCAGGACTGCTACCTCTGCGTGTAAGTGTCTAGGGGGAGAAAAAGAATAGAACAAAAAAAGGTGAAACTCGTTATAAGATAACTGGGTATCATATACTTGAATGGGTACAATCACATTGATAATAAAAATATACTTCCAAGATAAAGAACACATTCCCACCACCTTTTTATTATTATTATACAGGATTTATATAGCGCCAATAGTTTGCGCAGTGCTTTACAATATAAAGAGAGACAATACACCAACAGTACAATTCAAAACAAGAGGGTTAAAGGAGCCCTGCTCCTGCGAGCTTACAATCTAAGAGGGAGGGGCTGGTGAAACAAAAGGTAGGGATTGTGAGGCATGAACTGATTAGGGGAGTAGAAGATTTGGTTGTTAGCTGGAGGCAAGATAGCCTCCCTGAAGAGATGAGTTTTCAGGGATCGCCTAAAAGTGGACAGAGAAGTAGATAACTGGGCAGGTTGGGGTAGTGGGTTCCAGAAAATGGGAGAGGCTCTGGAGAAGTCCTGGAGATGAGCATGGGAGGAGGAGACAAGAGAGCCAGAGAGCAGAAGGTCTTGGGAGGAGCGGAGAGGACGGTTTGGGTGATATTTGGAGAGAACATTGGTGATGAAGCTCGGGGCAGAATTGTGAATGGCTTTGTATGTTATTGTAGGTGTTTTGAATTTTATTCTTTGGGCAATGGGAATCCAGTGGAGGGATTGGCAGAGAGGAGTGGCGGAGACTGAACGGTTGGTAAGGTGGATGAGTCTGGCAGCGGCATTTATATTAGACTGAAGAGGGGATAGTATGCGGAGAGGTAGGCCAAAGAAGAGGGAGTTACAATAGTTGAGGCAAGAGATAACAAGGGAGTGAATAAGTAGCTTAGTGGTGTAAACGCTTAGAAAGTGGCGTATTTTGGAGATGTTCCAGAGGTCTGCACGATTTGGATCGCGATTGGATCTGGGGCTTTATACATTTGGATTTTTCAGCTGAAGTCCTATTGTCCGTTAGGAATGAATGTTGAATGGGACATTAATGCTTTTATAAATCAGCCTAATTTTTTATTATGTACTATCTATGGTTTTCAAATTTTATTAGGTATTAGAGATTATGTTGTGATTGCCCATTATGTATCGCTTTAAGAACACAATTATAATATATTTACTGAATATTTTTATACATTTGCTACGATCGTTTGTTATTTTAACAGTGGAATTGTGTAATACCCATTGAACCATAACATATGTCTGAGGTGGGCTACTTCCTGACAATATGTTTTAGGTTCCGGTTGCACATGTCGGGTCTTGTCAATACTGATGTAGTTCCATACAGGGATGTTACGTCATATCCGTTTTAAAGTATCCCCCCTTCCGACTCATTATCCGGAAGTTGAGGTCAGTACGCTGTAGACACCTTGTCTTTCGTTGTCAGGGCCATACAGGATTATTTCCTGTTTTGTGCCATGCCGGTTACGAATCGGATGTTTGGATTGCGCATTTCCGTTTCCGGTTACAAAACAATCTAAAGCAAATGCTTTTGGTCAAATACTTTTTTAAAGTGTTCAATGTTATAAACCAATGTTTACCATAATGATTTCAGAAGGACCTGACTAATAAACTAAAAAATTATTTACAAACTTTTTTCTTTATGTAAAACAATAGCAAAATCACAATAGCAAAATCACTATATCAGCACATGACCAACAGACAAATGGGTCTGGGCTTATCAGTTTAGTATTCTTAAAGCCACAGCATCATGAAATAAGTTGGGCCTAGTTTATTTCTTCACACCAGACCATAATGCGTTTTAACATATTTCACTTCCTTTACAAAGTTGAGCAGATAATGTGTACAACACTTTGTATCATTTTTTCCGTGTCAGTTTTATTTTAAGACAGTGAATCACTCAGAATCCTTTCTAATACCTGAATACCCTAAAGAGCTTTCTGGACTTCACATAATGACTACATTAGGTACGTGCGGCAAGTTTCATTACGAATCAAAATTCAGACTAACATTTCGGACGAATATGGAATCTAATGCAAAACTTTTTCAAATTCTCGAATATAATATAATAAAATAGAACAGAAAAGAAAGGAATAGAAGAGAAAATAGAATAGAAAACAATAGAACATACAAGAATAGAAATTAGAATAGAGTAAAACAGAAGACAATAAGTAAATAAAAGAACAGAATAAAATAGAATAGAATATAGCCATCTTACGAAATTTAAATTTTGAATTCAAGTACAGAAGAGAAAAAAACAATAGAACAGAAAGAATAAAGGGATTTTATTAAAACTTACCGTAAAATCCTTTTCTCCGAGTTCACTGACAGACGCAGCTCTCCATTGACATGTGGGTTATATGCAGATCCTATTAGGAGTTAACTAGGCAAAGAAGAAAGCAAGCTGGCCCCTCGCAAGGGGCTGTCCTCTCTTCCCATATAATCCTCCTACTCTGCTCAGTACATCAGTTTGTAACAAGCCGTACCGAAAAAAACGCAGAGGGGTGGGTGCTGCGTCTGGATTTTACGGTAAGTTTTAATAAAATCCCTTTTTCTCCTTCATCCACTGACAGACGCAGCTCTCCATTGACATGTGGGGATGTCCCAAAGCTGTGTCATTAAGAGGGGTGGGCAAACGACAACTGTACCCGACAGAACCTCTGAGAAGACGCCAGACGCGTCTACACTGCCGCCTGTAAAACTTTATGGCCAAAAGCAGCATTTAAAGATGTGGACACATCAACTTTATAAAACATAGTAAACGTGTGCACCGAGTCCCAAGTCACCGCTTTGCACACCTGTGACACAGAGGCCTGGTGTCGAAAATCCCAGGAAGTGCTAAGAGCCCTGGTAGAATGAGCCGTGACTGGAAAAGGAGGCACTTTGCCCCGAACAGAATACGCATGAGTCACGCTCTATCTGATCCAACGAGAGACAGTAGCCGACGAGGCCGCCTTTCCTTTGCGCGGACCATCCGTCAGAACAAACAATGCGTAAGACTTCCGAAAAGAGTCTGTAGCCGCCAAATACACCCGCAAGGCCCGTACGACATCCAAGGAATGTAACGCAATCTCCTTAGGATGTGAAGGGCACTGACACAACGAGGGAAGAACAATATCTTCGTTAATATGAAAAGAAGAAACCACCTTCGGTAAAAAAAGAAGGGGACGGGCACAAGACCGCCTTATCCCTGTGCAGGACCAAATAAGGAGACCTGCAGGACAACGCAGCCAACTCGGACACCCGTCTAGCGGATGTAATGGCCACCAAGAAAGCCACTTTCTGTGACAACAATTGTAAGGGAATATTCCTGATATTCTCATATGGTGGCTTTTGAAGTACTGAAAGCACCAAATTCAAATCCCATGGTGCCATAGGTGACCGCACCTGAGGAGCCACATGGCGTACACCCTGTACAAAAGTACGAATCAAGGAATGCGACGCCAGAGGACGTTGGAAAAGAATCGCCAAGGCCAATATCTGGCCCTTGAGAGGTACTCAAGGCCAATTTTTTATTCAGGCCTTATTGCAAAAAGGTCAGGACCCTGGCCACCACATAGGAGCAAGGGTTCCAACCCTCCGCCTCACACCACACCACGCAATATAGGCCTTCCGTGTGCGATGATAAATTTTTCACGAAGTACACTTGCGCGCCTTCAGCATGGTAGGGACCACAGAGTCATCGACACCCCTGTCCCTTAGCACCTGGGACTCAATAGCCAGGCTGCCAAAGCCAGCGAGTGTAAAGCAGGGTGCAATATGGGTCCTTGAGACAGCAGATCGTCTCACAGCGGGAGACGCCAGGGGGCGTCTGCCACCATTCTTACTACATCGGCGTACCACGGACGCCGAGGCCAGTCCGAAGCCACCAGTATCATCGGAATGCCCTCCACTTCCACCCTGCGCAGTAGGCACGGGAGAAGTTTGATGGGAGGATAGGCATACAGAAGACGACACCGACCCCAAGGTGCCACTAGTGCGTCTGTGGCCACTGCCAACGGGTCTCTTGTCCTGCACACAAAGCACTTCACTTTGTGGTTGAGCCGCAACGCCATGAGGTCCACGTCTGGCGTGCCCCACTTGTGGCAAATCTGACTGAACACTTCTGGATGGAGGGACCATTCCCCTTGATCCAGCGTCTGGCGACTGAGGAAGTCCGCCTGCCAATTCTCTACGCCTGGAATGTAGATGGCGGAGATTGCCGGAACGTGCAGTTCTGCCCAACGGAGAATGAGAGCTGCCTCCGCAGCCGCACTTCTTGTTCCTCCCTGATGGTTCACATACGCCACCGATGTGGCATTGTCCGACTGAACCCGAATCGGGAGCCCTTGTAGCCTCGCCGTCCAGCGGGATAGACAGAGTCTGATCGCTCTTAGCTCCAGCACATTGATCGGAAGGCGAGACTCCTGCATCGACCAACGACCCTGGGTCGAGAGAGATCCCAGGATGCCCCCCCAGCCCGACAGGCTGGCGTCCGTCGTGACTATTGACCATGTCAGGGGAAGAAACAATTTTCCCCTCGTCAAAGCTGGTACCCGAAGCCACCAGGTCAAGGAAACCCTGGTCTGATGATTCAAGGTGACCAACTAGTCCAGAGACAGTGGGGATCTGTCCCACCGAATCGCTCGCTGAAGCAGTCGAGTGTGGCTCTGAGCGTAAGGTACCGCCTCGAAAGCCGACACCATGAGCCCCAGCACCCACATACAGAACCGTAATGACTGCCGGTGAGACAGTAGGGTTCGCACTGCTGATTGCAGGGATTGCAGCTTGACTGGGGGTAAGAACACCTTTGCCTGCCCCATATCCAGAATCAGACCCAGATATTCCAGGCGACAGGACGGGATCAATGACGACTTCTGCAGGTTGATCAGCCAACCGAAGTCCTTTAACGAGGCCATGGTGATGGACACACTCTCCTCCAGGGCAGAGGCAGACTCCGCTCTCAGAAGCAAGTCGTCTAAGTAAGCTACCACCACGATGCCCCTCTGCCGCAGCAGGGCCAGCACGGGCCACCAACTTGGTGAAGACCCGAGGCCAGACCGAAGGGCAGTGCCACAAATTGGTAATGGAGATCTCCCACCACAAAGTGCAGAAAGCGCTGGTGTCGGAGACAAATGGAAACATGGAGATACGCGTCCCTGATGTCCAGGGGCACCGAGAAGTCCCCCTGATGCAGGGCAGCCACGACCGAGCGGACCGATTCCATCCGGAAATTCCGCGCTTTCACATAGAAGTTTAGCGCCTTCAGGTCCAATACTGGCCTTACCCCCCTCCTTTTTTGGGGACCACAAATAGATTTGAGTAGAAACCATGAAACCTCCCTGGCTGAGGCACCGGCACGATCACCCCCTGGTCTGATAGTGCCTGGACCGCCCCTAAAATGGCCTCCCGACGTTGATGCGGGAGTCTTAAGTTCGATGGGAAGAACCTGTCTAGGGGTAGAGTGCTGAACTCTATCCTGTACCCAGAGGACACCACTTCCTGCACCCACCGGTCGGAAATGCGGGCAGTCCACCTGTCTGCGAACCCCAGAAGACGTCCCCCCATCCGAGCATCGGGTGGGGGCAACCCATCATGCAGAGGAGGGCTTATCCTCTGCGTTCTCATTCTTGCGTTGCCAGGGTCTTTTACCGGCCCCTGCAGCAGCCCTGCCGGCTCGCGGGCCCCTTATCCGCTGCGCCAGGGGCACGAAAAACATCTTCTGACCCGAAGAGACAGGTCCCTGCTTGCGGCGAAATTCTCGCCGCCTGGGCTCCAGAAGAAAGGTACTCTTCCCACCCGTGAAATCCTTAATGATCTCGTCCAACTGGGACCCAAATAGATGGCCACCCTGAAAGGGGAAGTCCGCTAAACATTTTTTGGAAGCGTAGTCACCTGACCAAGAACGCAACCAGAGGACCCGTCTGATAATGACTGTAAAAACAGACATTTTGGATAACACAGGGAGCAGGTCCAGGGCTGCATCACATAGGTATTTGATACCGTGAAACACATGATCCGCTTTTTGCGACGCATCAAGCGTTCTGCCGCAGTCCAGATCATTTTGCAGCTCCGCCGTGCATTCAGATAGATATTGCGCCGCCATGGCAGACGCCAGGGCTGGTCGCAAGGCCGAACCAGCCAAAATGAAAAGTGCCTTAGACACTGCCTTGTCCTATCGGCAGGATCCTTAAAAGACGGCGACCCCTCCAGGGGAATAGTCGTCGCCTTGTTCAGGCGCGCCACCGGTGGGTCCACCGAAGGGGACGCCCACTTCTTCATAAAACTATCCTCCAAGGGATACCGGATAGCGAAACGCTTCGGCATGGTGAAGGAATGCTGCGGGTGCTGCCGTTCTTGTTAGATCAAATGATCAAAAAATGTATCATAAGGGTAAGCTCTCGGTGACCTAGGGGGCTTGGCAGCCCCGCAGACATAAGTAGACGTCTGCGACTCGCCATCTTGGTTCAGTTGCAAAGACGCACGGACGCCAACAATTATTGCAGACACCAGTGCCTTTTCGCGCGCCCAAGCAACGTCCCGTGGACCGCAAGAGAGCTTGCGCCATCAGCAGCCAGCAACACTGTCCCAGCAAAGTGAAAGGAAATAAAAACGGCAGCAGCACGTTTTTCACAGCATGCAGGGGCTCCAATATGGCCACCGAGGACATCCACTAGAGGCCAAAGGGCTGCTGACACCGATGCTCCAGCAAAATGGCTGCCACAGCATGGTATTGAAAATCCCAGGGAAAATGGCCGCGGCTACGGCAAAATGGCGGTGATGCGCCGCAAAATGGCGGCGATGCGCCGCAAAATGGCGGCAATGCGCCACATGGCGGCCTAGGCGGTCTGCACATAGTGCTAGCGGGGTGCAGAGCAGGGGGGAGGATGGGGGGAGGAAAGGACAAAAGGACCCAGAAGAGCCCCAGTGACCCGCCTCTACCGGTGACTAACGCATTGGCAGTATGCCAAAATCGCCCTGCGGCCCCCCCCCAGTGCCCCTAGGGGGGAGCTCACTCACCACTCCTGATGGGCGCAGCTGGTAGCCACCCGGTCGCAGACTTTTCTCCCCAGCTGGGGAGGGATGCTGCTGGCCACAAGCCCCTGGACAGGATCACATCCGGACACTGGGCACAAGTGGGGATCACCCACTGGCCGCCCGCACGGAACAGGCACGGTGCGGCGGGACCCACTAATCTGGGACTGGCCCGCATCGGTTGGCCATGCTGGGGAAAGTACAGGGTTTTTTGAGGAACCCTCAAAGCCCCAGCTGGCTTCTTGATAGTAGTCTTCAATAGCTGAGAAAAATAAAAAAGCGGTAGCAAAAATTTCTAACCGCAGGTCCCATAAGGGAGCCAGGTCAACTCCTTGCACTAGGCATGTTAAAACTGATGTACTGAGCAGAGTAGGGGGATTATATGGGAAGAGAGGACAGCCCCCTGGGAGGGGCCAGATGCTTTCTTCTTTGCCTAGTTAACTCCTAATAGGATCTGCATATAACCCACATGTCAATGGAGAGCTGCGTCTGTCAGTGAACGAAGGAGAAATAAACATTTCATACATTTGGAATAGTATTGAAACAATAGAATAGAATTGAAACAACATAATATAATTTAATAAAATAGAAAGAATTTAAATAGAAAGAATATAACCATCTTCCGAAAATTTAATTTTGAATAGAATCATTTGAATATGAATAGAATAAATTAAATTTCAAACAGAATAGAAAATGATAGAACAGAATAGAAATAATATAAGCATCTTCTTAAATGCAAATAGAATTTGAATAGAATACATTTGAATTCAAATAGAATAGAAAGTAAATAGAATATAAAAAAAAGAAAAAAAAATAGAATAGATTGGAATATAACCATCTTCAAAAATGTGATTAGAATAATTTCTAATTCCATTTGAATTTCCCAAATTCCATTTGAATTTTCCGAATTCGATCGAATTGAGTTCAATTTGACCAAATTTTGAAAACAAAATCATATTCCAATAAACGAAACAAATTCAACAAATGTAACTAAACACATTTATGCACACTTTTTTTCATTTTGCACAGGTCTAGACTACATTGGAAAAAACATACAATCATCAGATACTTACTGGGCCAGTGCCTGACCTCAACCTTTCTGCAATAAATTCATCCATTAGATCTGGGATATTGGAGCTTGAGTTGATCTCACTGTTAAGGGCATTTAACTGTGAAGTCAAATCTTCCTTGTTGGCTACAAAGGAAATAGGAAAAATAAGTAATTCAGGGTATGCTTTAACTATGGTTAAATGGTAAGCGAAAATGCAAGGACTTACTGGGGCACAACCAGGGAATAGTTTATACAGAGGTGAAGCATGCTGTTAGGGAAGGGGTTTCACCACTGTTGTAGCTGTGTTTGGAATTAGTAAGTGCAGAACTGTTTGTGGATTCATTAATAAGCAGTTAGTCAAATTTGGGCAAAATTCTAAAGCATTGTCATTCCTTGAAGCAGAGCTGGCAGGGTAGAGAAAGGGTAGAATTCCATTTGTTAAGGAGGCTTCCTCAAAAAATAGTAGAGAGTCAATTTCTGATGTATGTCTTCTGCTGATTTCCTGATCTACATCTTCAAAATTTCTAATCTTTGAATAACCCAAGGAAAAAAAGGACAACAAAACAAAAAAAAAAAAAAACATAAAAAGGTTGGTATATTTATGAAAAATATCTGAGTAAATGTAAATGGTGCACAATACATGTTGGAAGGTCTGCTTTGTTTTCTCCTATATTTTGGAAAAATAAAGCATTTGAAAAAATAAATATATATATACACACACACACACAATATTGTCAAAAGTATTGTGATGCTTGATGCCTTTACACGCACATGAACTTTAATGGCATACCAGTCTTAGTCCGTAGGGTTCAATATTGAGCTGGCCCACCCTTTGCAGCTATAAGAGCTTCAACTCTTCTGGGAAGGCTGTCCACAAGGTTTAGGAGTGTGTCTATGGGAATGTTTGACCATTCTTCCAGAAGCGTATTTGTGAGGTCTGGCATTGATGTGGACAAGGTGGTGCACAAAGCAAGGTCCATAAAGACAAGGATAAGCGAGTTGGGGTGGAGGAACTTGACTGCCCTGCACATAGTTCTGACCTCAACCTGATAGAACACCTTTGGGATGAATTAGAGCAGAGACTGCGAGCCAGGCCTTCTTATCCACATTAGTGCCTGATCTCACAAATGCGCTTCTGGAAGAATGGTCAAACATTCTCATAGACACACTCCTAAACCTTCTGGACAGCATTTCCAGAAGAGTTGAAGCTGTTATACCAACAAAGGTGGGTCAACTCAATATTGAACCTTATGGGCTAATGCTGGCCATACACTAGATGAAAAATAATTCAAAAATCTGTCATTTGGATAGTTTGTTAGTTTATCGTCCAGTTGATGGGCACAAATCAAAAATTGGTTGCGACGTTTTTGAGCCGATAAATCGAAGGAAAGGTTTGGAGAACTTTGGCCGAACGGACGATATATTGAAAGGTCAATGTGTCTCTCGCCCGAACAGTTTTCACTGGGCTTATGTAACAATTACGACAAAAAAATGATTCATTTATGTCAGTTGAAGGATTTATCGATCAAATTTTGGTTAGTACATGATGGCAAAATCGTTTGCTCTCACAACCGTGTGTTTGTTTTTTGAAAACTCATATGCCATGTACGTGTAAAGGCAGGCACCCCAATACTTTTGGTAATATAGTGAATATATATATATTATTTTTTCCTGTCTATAGGCAAACACTACAGTTGTCATTCTCTTTACCTATCTCTTTATCCTACCTTCTGTTCCCCTCTCCGATTTAAAATCTTAGCAAAGGTGGCTTCATTACTCAGTGTGATAAGTCCATATTGCAAGGTTCAATGACTCTGGTTAGGCAATTCTCTGACACTAAAGGGCCTCAAAAGAATACAGAAGGGTTTAGGGGAAAACAAGAGAGTGCCACACTAAAGGTTTAGGAGTCCAAGAGTAATTATTTCATTATGAAGTCCAAAGGTAACAAGCCAATGCGCTTCGTGGGCATCAGACAGCTGTTTTAATCCTTTCCTCCAATGATGTACTTTACCAGCAGGCTGTATGAGTCTATGTTTTCTTGTAGTCAGTGTACACTGAGACAGTCTCACTGTACATCTGATATATAATACAGGATTTATATAGCGCCGACGCTTTGCGCAGCGCTTTACATATTCAGTTAGCATGAACTGGTAATGAATTGAGGAGTCAGGCCCAGGTTACAAAGCAAACCTTCATTAGAGAAGGGCACAGTTGATGCTTTTCTAGCTAATAAACAGCATCTTGTGTTGTCTTAAGCAGTACCTTCACAAGTTTATAGCCCATCTCAGGGCAAATATTAATTTAACAGATTGCTGACCCTCATTATTTACCATAAACTATAGTTACGTGATGCCTCAGTCTTGAGTTTTTTTCTCCCCTATTGTTTTCATGAGGCAGGGTCTTTCTTAGGGTGACCACATCACCATAAGCATAATTTGGATGCGTCTTATTGCCTGCCAGCAGTGGATTCCTCTCAGGCACAGAAGTGGAGCGATATCAGCAGGTGGGGACTGTAGGGAACCGCATCCAGGGGCGCATCTGCGGATCTCAACTATTGGCCCTCCTTACCCGGAGATGGTACTTGGGCAAGAGACCCAGACGGTGGACTTAGGCGAGTATACTTTGCCAAACAAGGTAAGGAAAAAAAAAAAAACCTGCAGGATGGGTTAGAGCAGTGGTTCTCAACTGCAGTCCCCAAGTACCAGGCCATGTTTTCAGGTTTTCCTTCATCTTGCACAGGTGCTTTAAATCAGAGTCAATGGCTTGGTATTTTGGACAGCTATTTTATCAAAGAGAAATTCCCAAAACATGGCCTGTTGGGGGTACTTGAGGACCGAGGTTGAGAACCACTCAGTTAGAGAAGGTGTGTGGGTGTGTGTTGGGGGGAGACTGGTATTAAGTATACTCCGTATCTGGGCTTTAGCTCGAGGTACTTGATCAGTTTAACCCTGCATGCACTAACTGTAGCGAGATACTTAAAGAGCAACGACACCGTCCTATTCTCTACAGCCAAGAAAGTTGCTATATCAGCTTCTGTTTGGTCTGTAGCTGCTATGGTGCTGCACATCATCAACACACCATCTATTTAATGGTGTAAAAGTTTGGTATAGAGATAAGATATACACACTAGTAACTGTAACAGATATTATTCAAGCCATGCCTTGAATGCAACTGTTTCGGAAAACTGTTAAGCTCCAGTCCAAACTAGAATGTGATGTGCGAAACTGGCAATCTGTGTACATTTAAAGCAGTGAATTCAAAAACGCACTGCCCTTGCGATCTGCAGTGAGTGTAAGCGCAATGTTAACGACAGCCCCAAATTCAGGTTGAAAGCACAATGAGTTTGCCTGTACTGGATCACATTGTACAAAAAGTACTACGTGATCCAGTTGCAGTGCACTTCAAGTAGTGCACTACTCTGGTGTGATTTGAGTCCATTCAAAATGAAGGGTTCTCAAACCGCACTGCACCCGGAACTCATGTGAATTCATAGTGTGACCCTAGCCTAAATCGATGGGTTTAGTTATGCTTTAAGGCCTCATGCACACTGGGCGTTTTCCCAACTCCTCTTAGTGCCTTTTCCCTGGCAGAAGAAAGCAATTTAAAAAAAGGTCATTTTTTTTTTTTGCTCACTCTCCTCCTGAACTTGCAAGTGATGGGTTTATTTTTCAGCCTCTAAAGCCTGGCACACACTAGTAGTTTTTTTTTGTTCAACCCAGCAAGGCTGAATGAAAAAATAAGTGACAGCTCAAGAGGAGCCGTACCAACTATCCAACGTAGGTACAGCATTCTCCCCTGCTGTTTTCTTGTGTTCCAACAGGGGGGTGGCCTACCTGCCAAAACCCTCCAGTCAGCGCTCTCAGACATTGGCTGAGAGTGCTGACTGGATGTCGATCGACAGGGGCTTGTGAATGGGCAACAGCAGGTATATAGTAGTGACATTCATGTAGTATTTCAACATAGGTATAGAACGCAGTCCTAAAAATAGCAGTGCAAATATTGCATAACCAAGATATTTGGAATTCAGGTTTTTTCCCTTTATTTTTATCTTTATATGTATTCCCTTTCTTTCTCCTTTTCTTTTGGGATTTTTTCCCTTTGTTCTATTATGACATAATTTTCACTTTCATCTTGTGACTAGTGGTATTTAATCCTCTCTCACCTTTATTAGTGGAGCAACATGATAGATCAATTAGCAGGATTAGAATTATTGCTCATGCGGTGCGTGGAGTTTGTTCCCTATATTTTTTCTATATATATATAGTATGTATGTGTGCCATTTTATCTTTGTGCTGTGACTAGGGCTGAGTGCCAAAACGCGTCAGCTGTTTGTATCTTTTAACGTGTACTAAATAAAGCTATGCAAGAAAATGGACTTGGAGCTGCAGGCTTTTCCTAATTCAATTATTGCCTAAAGTGTGGATCAAAAAACACAATAGCCAGAGCACCCTACTTCAGACTTTATCTTTATGTGCAGAAGGATCCTTTGGTGAGAGTGCTGCAATTTCTTTTCTTTTATGCCCCTTCGACAGATGCTGGCCAAACAGCTGGCTTCTGCCGGACCGACTGCAGTACACACAGGTCGAATGTTGCTGGTTTCTATTGAATCTGCCTGACATTCGGCCCATGTGTACTAGGCTTAAACTGTCCTCTTCTAATACACCTGTAAACGCCTATGTGTGCATGGCCACACAGGCTAACAGAGGGGTGTTTAGAGGCTGAAAAAAAACCCATCAAACACGTGTAAAAGTAGCGTTTTTTACATCCTGTGTGGCCATTCTTATTTGTGTGCGTTTCGTTGTGTTACAAATGTAATAGAAACACTTCTGACTTCCGGCAACAATCAACAGCACCATTCACACCAACTGGGGAAAAGTAGAATACAGGCCAGCTGTGCAGCATACTATAGGTACGTTCTGGTTAAGGTGATGGCATATTGACTTTTTACATTCCAGTGTTTTTCCTGTTGGAGAAGTGCTGGTGTGAAAAGTATCTCATTATAGTTCTACTGAAATAAAACGGAAGAGCGAGGAGGCTTTTCACCGCTACAATGGGACTCTAAGCTTTGAAATATCATGGCTAGGCAAATCCATTTCTCCTGTTCCATGTCTTTTAGTTTGGACTGATTTTCTCTTCCAGGATATCTAAACCCAAGAACACACATGTAATAATATATTGCAGATTACCAGTCACTAGTCCTTTCACTACCAGAGCGGTTTTTGCATATTTTGTTTTTACATATTTTAGGCAGGTTACTTACCTGTAAAATCCTCCTTTTTACGTAGTTACATCATTGGTCGGGTGGAAAAAAAGGCACTAGTCCTTCTAGTTTAACTACTAATGTGAAAAAAATAAGTAATAGAAAACCTCCATATACACAATCCTATACCCACAGTTGCTCCAGAGAAAAGCAAAAAAAAAAAAAAACACAAAGCAGAATCTAATTTGCTCCAGTGGGGGGCAATTCCTTCTTGATCCCCCAGGAGGCAATACCCCTGGTGTTATAACCTCCAAGGCCTCATGCACAAGGCACTTTATAAAAACGCCAGTAGTGTTAGCAGCGTTTTTGCAGTATCATTTTTCAGCATTTTTTTTTAGCAAAACTCCTACAACTCCCACAAAATCTTATAGCTCAATAACGCTCATGAACGCCGAATAGGCACCTTTTTTTTTTTTTTTTCAGAGTTAGAGCGTTTTTACAGCTGAAAAACTCCTCTGCAAACCCCCTAGGTTCTGGGTATTTTTTTCAGCCAGAAAATGCCCCTGCCAAAAAAACGCTGATATCAGCCCATGTGTGCATGGGCACATAGGATAACATGCTGGGGAGTTTACTGGCTGCAGAAAAAAATGCTTGAAGCCAAAAACAGCCGCTGTAAAAACGTCTAGTGTGCATGAGGCCTAAATGTACGTATCCAGTTATATTTTGCACATTTAGGAATGTAGCCAGGTTTTTCTTTTTTTTTTAACAATTTAACAATTTACTGAGCTGGCTAGTTCTTGAGGGAGTCTATTCCACATGTTCACAGCTTGTACTGTGAAGAAGCCTTTCCGTATGTCAAAGCTTTTGTTAACCCAAAAAAAAAAAGATCCTACTACTTTAAAGCATGTTATACAGCACAGTGCTTGTGCTGTGCCATTTGGCCCCTTGTATCACCTGTAATACCTGGCTGATCGTGGCAGTTTCTACCTTTCCCCCTGTATGTTGACTCCAATATATCAGGGCTTCTGAGCTCTTACACCGGAGTCATCCGTATGTTCCTCCGTCATCCACTGCTATCTGCAGCTCTCCCTGTGTCTCCCTCTGTCCTCCCAACCCCCCCCCTCACTCCACCAGCCTGTCATCTTCTCTGTGTAACCCCCCCCCCGCTGCTTAAATTATGGTTAATGCTTTGCATAATCCTCTTAGTTTCTTAAGCCTGTGTCCCCGTCTCTGTATTTTATTTAAAAAAACTGCTGTAAATACCAGATTTCAATGCGCCGCTCGGCGATCATGACCGGTCTGCTTTCTCTCCGCCTCTCATCCCGAGTGACGTTTGCGGCCCCTCCCGCTCTAGCTGTTAGATGGGAGTAATGCAAGCATCCTCAGCAGACTCTCACTCAGCAGCTGTCACTCAAGTGATACTGTATAGTGTACCCCTTCGCTTCTTCCCTTGGCTGCTACAGTAAAGGTTGTGTTGGGAAGTAAGGGGCCAGGCAGAGGAGCTGGGTCGGGACAAAAAATAATTACACTCACAGAAGGGGGGAGTAATGCATGTAAAAAGTAAAGCTATGACATGCAAAGAAGGAGAGGGCAAGGAAACTGGCTCTTCTGAAACCATTAAATGTGTTGGCAAGTTGAAAGTATTTAATTATTCTGTAGTGGCTGCATTAGTTTTAATTTTTTAGGCAAAGATTATTTTACGCAAATGCTGACCTTGTCAGAAATGCAGTGTTCTTGTCACTCACTGTGAACTGAGAGCACAATATTATCTTTCTTCCCAGTCATCTTTTGTAAACCACAATTTCCCCTGCCCCCTATGTAACCCGGATGAAAGGAGGAAGACATATTTGCAGTCTATATCAGCAGTAGTAGTCTGAGTGACAACCATGGCTCCCCTCCATAAATATAGTGAAGGAGTGAAAATAGAGGCCCAGGGACAGAAAGTGTGTTGTTATTCACAAGAGTACCAGGTGAAAATAAAGAAAACTTAAAGAGGTTGTAAAGTCAGCAGTTTTTCTATGTTAACATCTAAAAGCCTTTTGGGTACAGCAGCCCCCCAACAACTCCTAATACTTACCTGAGCTCCTTCTCCATCCAGCAATGCCCACGAGTACCTCCACCATCCAAGACTCTCCCTCCTGATTGGCTGAAACACAGCAGCGGAATGGGCCAGGAGCACAGAAGAGGGACCCGAGAAGAGGAGGATCCAGGCTGCACTGTGCAAAACCACTGCCACAGAGCAGGAGAGTAAACTTTAAAAAATAAGGCTAAAGGCTGGCCCATCATGCAATGAATCATAAGCTGCAATATACAGTATTACATTTGTTTTTGGGTTTAGATATGGTTTACATTATAAGTGAAGCTAACAATTCTGCTTATATTTTGCCTTGCCATGAGTTAGTGCGGTTGCAGGGTCACAGCCTACATATAATGATAAATTATCTAATGATATGGCTAAATTAATAAAGGGAAAAACCATGCATTCTTAAAACTGAACTTTTAGCAAATTTCTATTGAGAAGAAACCATAGTATATTGTATTTGCTCACATCTTTTAAGTTTATATATTTTTAAACTGATCTGTTTATATTTTTTTTTTTAAAGATAGGATGTGTCCATGACATGGGATTCCCAGCAAATAATGTTTTTTTTTTTCTTAAAAAAAAAAAAAAACAAGAGGGTATAATAGCATGAGCTGTTTACCCTTAGACTCTCTCTCGCTTATTGAAACTTCATATGGCGCTGTCTGGGAGATGGGGTCAGTCACTGCTCTGGGTTATTCAGTTTGTAATGCAAATTATAACTGCACTTGAGCTACTGTACTCTGTAAACTGTTTTTAAAAAAAAAAGAAATAAGGAGAATCTGGTCAACAAATCATATGAGAATACCAAATATGAATGTACAATATTTCAGATTTACTTGACCAATATACATTAATTTTTTTAATATTTTATAAAAAAAAAGTGTTTTGACTCAACCATTAAAAATAATGAAAGCATATACAAAACTATTATACTTTGCTATTAAGAAAACCAAAAGAAAAGTACAGAGGCGCATTGTTCTGTGCAGATTCTTTTGAACATTAGTCTTGTCTGCAAAAAGCATATTACACAGACACATGTGCATTGAAATTTATGATATGCATGGCCAATGTGTCAATTCAAATTCACCCTTAAAGACACCCTTCGGGAGACAGGATCAAATGCGCAGTACAAATGATCATTCCTTGTTCTTTGATCAAACTGGATATCTTGTAAATATACTTCTGTTCCAACTGCAGACACTTTTTAACACGATTCCCCTCATACTGTGCAGCATTTTTGGCACCACTTGCTACTACTCAATAACGGACAGTACCTGTTTATTATTTTGATCATGTTGTAGTTCTTGTGAAAATTGTCCAATGACAGGAGAGCCATTTGTTGAATTCTAAACCCTCACTCTGAATAATTTACTGTATTCTGTTCAAATACAGAGTATGGCAAAAACGAGGGGGAAAAAAACGTCCTTGGGACCATTTTCTCAGGAAAGCAGAACACAGGTAGTTATTACTTAAAACAAACCAGGTTATTGATTCCCAGATACCAGCATTCCCACATAGACACACAAACTCTGATACAACAGAAACACAAATGCCAACACACACTTGCAGTAAGTGCCATGTCAATGGAAACCACACAGCAAGCTAGCAGTGTGTTTTTACATGTTTGTTTTTTATGATGATGCCCACAGTATGGCCTGAGAAGACTTTTGTACTATTGTTTATGTAAGCTTCAGTAAGGCCTCATTGGCACGGGTGTACGTAAGCATACGTCCAGTTGAGGGCCATGTTTTGCATGTGCATGGGATGCACAGGTATTCCAGCATTCATGTCAACTGGAATGCAGCAGCTGCATAGACACAGCTGCTGCTCCCTATCTGACATCTGTGTGGGTGTGGGTGCTGGTATGGATTCCTGAATGCACACTGTCTACTTTCAGGGACCCACACCCACATGGATGTCAAATTAGGAGCAGTGACTGTATCCGTGCAGCCGATGCGTTCCAATTGGTATGAATGGGGCTGCCTGCATGCAGATGCACAGAACACCTATGAATCCTCTGCAGGCAAAACACGCCCCTCAACTGGGTGTATGCTTAAGTAAGCCTGTGCGAACAAGGCCTAATAAGATATTACAAATCAACTGGACTGACTAACCGGTGCAAAAACTGAACAGGAACACACTTGGGAGTTTTTCCATCTATAGAGTTAATGTTTAAGTAATAAATAATTAAAAAATGCAGAATAAATGCTTATTCTTTCCTCTGGCAATAGGAATAAAATGGTGCCTACTGCACCATACCCAACCACTTAGCAATACCCTTGTACCCCAAGCTTAGTTGAGAAGGACTGAAAACATCTGCAGAGCATTCTCTGAAACTCACTGTAATGGTACACTAGAATCAGGAAAATCTAGGGAAATGATTTCCAGAAAAAGCTTACCTTGAGTGTCAAAAAATGACTCTATATGACCAAAAGTATGTGGAATCTTCTCCAAATTAATGTGTTCAGGTTTTTCCAGTGCAGAGCACTGGTAAAGCAAGAGCATACAAATACACTTTAGACAATTGTGCACTTATATCCTTAACATCTTCTGGACTGCACCACGCATATATAGTGCGGCAGGGCAGCCCTCCAGGGCAACATCACGCACCTGTACGGAATTTCTAGTTCCGGGTCTGGGGCATGCATCTGTGCCATCGGCGACCCGCTCCCACTGTGATTGGACACAGCGGGAGCCAATCAGTGGGTCCGGCGGACCCGGTGTTCACCGGCACCCCGTGATCGTTCCTGAGAGAGGCAGTACAGCAGTCTGCCTATGTAAACAAGGCAGTTCACCGTTCTGCGAGAGGGGAAAATGGAGATCTTGTGTTTCTGCTAAGCAAGAACACAAATCTCTGTCTTCTCCCAGTCAAAGAACCCCCCTACAGTTAGAAAGCGCTCCCAAGGAACACATTTACCCCTTAAATCACCCCTTAACCCCTTCCCTGCCAGTGTTATTAGTACAGTGACAATGCATTTTTTTTAGCAATGATCATTGTATTGGTGTCACTGGTCCCCCAAAAGTGTCACTTAGTATCAAATTTGGCCGACGCAATGTCGCAGTCCCGTTAAAAATAGCTGATTGCTGTCATCACCAGTAAAAAATAAAAATAATAAAATTCCATAAATCTATCCCATAGTTTGTAAACATTATATCTTTTGCGCAAACCAATCAATATATGCTTATTGGGCTTATTTTTTACCAAAAATATGCAACAGAATACATATTGGCCTAAATTGATAAAGAAATTAGATTTTTTTAACATTGGATATGTTTCATAGCAGAATGTAAAAAATATTTTTTTTTTCTAAATTGTCTGTCTTTTTTTGTTTATTGCAAAAAAAAATAAAAACCACAGAGGTGATCAAATACCACCATAAGAAAGCTCTATTTGTGGGAAAAAAAGGACATCATTTTTTTTTGGGTACAGTGTCGCATGACTGCACAACTGTCAGTTAAAGTAACACGGTACCGTATTGCAAAAAGAGGCCTGGTCATGAAAAGGGTAAAACCCTCCGGAGCTGAAGAGATTAAAGGGAAACATTTTTGGGGATTAGCTTTTATTTGATCCAGTTTGATCAAGCCAGATCCACAAAGAGATAGTTTGACTAGTTTGGTGTGAAAAATCTTGAGTGCCCACACAGAGCCCTGAGCTCAACTGTACTGTATACATTTGGGATGAACTGGAATGCCGATTGTGAGCCAGATCTTCTTATCCAGCATCAGCACCTGACCTCACAAATGATCTTTTGACTGAATGAGCACAAGTTCTCAAGTGTTTGTGCAAGAGGTCAGGCTGTTAAAGCCAAAGGTGGAGTGCAACTGCATGTTAAAGTTGAACTCCGGGTATGACCCTTATTGCATGCTTATATTGGTATGGATATTATATGGATATATATATATATATGGATATTTCATACTTGAGGTTCCATTGTGGAAGTTGAACAATCATTGTAGTAGTCGTCAGCACTACTACAGTGATAGCCACAAGCTCCAATAGGTGTGATGTTCAAGAGACCACAAACTTTTGGCCATATAATATAAAATACACACACAGTATGTAAACTGCCTTTTCTGCCAAACGATGTGTTATGTATAGACACAGTCATTTACACATCTCTACCAGCCATCCCAGCCAGCAAGGTGACACAACTTACTTCATTACAATTAGAGCAAGGTAACACCATTAACTCGTTTATAATTATAGTGTCACCTTCTATACTGCAAGTTTACATAAACACTGGAAGTGTTTTTGGCCTGACTATCCTTTGCTTGTGCATACAAAAAGCACTATGTATCCACATGTCATCGTGTTTTTTTTTTTTTAAATGTCAATTTTCTATGCATATATGAATCCTTAACTGAATGCAGAGATCTTCCAAAATAATAGATTTTTGCAACTGACATGAAGTACTTTCATTCCTTACAATTACCATCTGTTGCCTCTCCTCCTACATTGATCAGTATCTGCTAACAGTGCTGGTTCTGTGCCACCTAAAGCTGGGTACACGGGGGCTGAAAATCGGCCAGTTCGTCAGAAACCGGGCAAATTTCAGCCCATGTGTACAGCACCCGATCAGTGCTCAGATATTGGCTGATCACTGTATTCTGGCGGTGTGTGTGTGTGTGTGTGTGTGTGTGTGTGTGTGTGTGGTGTGGGGGGTGTCCCCTTGTCAAAACATAAAACATACGAGCCCAGCGAGGGGATTGCCGCACTAATTTCAGATGTGTTAGTGCAGCGATCTGTATGTTTTTTTTTTCGCTCAGCCCGCTGGGTTGAATGAAAAAGAAAAACTTCCCGTTGTGTACTCCGCATTAGATAGTGTTATAAGGAGTCATTGTTGTTCTATTAGACAGTGCTCTTGCAGTTTGTCTGTAAAGAACTAGTGCACAACGCTCTTTGGCTTGACCATCTGATGCCATGTTTGTATTGTGTTAGCCAGTTGTTTAAAGGTGAAAGCATGAGCTACAAACAATGTGTCACAAAAAAAAAAAATCCACATAAAACAATTGTTTAAGCAGTGAGATTATGAGTCATCTGTGACCTGTTAACAAGAATGAAATGCTTCTCATTCATTCTATATCTGACATGTTACTGCTGACAAAACAAATGACTGAAGGACAAAACACTGAACAAGTGATCCCTAGCCATCAAGAAAAAGAACATATTGGCCATGAAACAGCAGCACTCACCTCACAGGGAGGGGGTTAGTATAGAAAGCAGAGATGCTGAAAAAGGTAAGGGGCAACACTTTGAGAAAAGGATCAGGCACAAGGAAGCTAACATGCAAAGATCCCAGAGAGGGTGTCAACGAGGCATTGGGTGAGGAATAAGCAGCAAGTCATCCCAAAAGAAGCTCCTGATTGCTGGCAGCTGGGGTTTTTTCATCTGCAATACAAAGCCAAACGGGTGTTGCATCTCTGCATGTGCTCTGGGAATGCATCCCAGGGCTGAAGGATCTCACCTGCTGCCTTCCTTCCAAAATAGCCCATAACATGACCGTACAGGTCCTTCAGTGGCGCCTCGGCTGCCGTCCTGTGCTGCTTCTGCAGGGACACGCTGGCCTTAGGTTTCGAGAGAGCATGGACAACAGTTTTGTATACGCCTCCTAAAGAAGCATGAGAAGGGGCTCTCTCTTGACTGCTAGACCTCGGCCTCGTGCGGCCAGCTTCCTTCTGCACTTGAGAGGGAGGATAGGTTACATCAGTTTGGTCACTACCTGTCTGACTAATTCCAGATGCTAATCTCACTGCACCCATGGCTGCAAATGCTGTTGGCTTGCCTGGATCTACAACAATGGAGGAGTTTGAACTTAAACCACTTAATTTCCGTAGCCTGGCCTTCCAAGGGGCATCTTTGTTCTCCATGGAATTGCAGAAGAGCACCGCCTCAGTGCCTGGGCGGAAGGAGACCTGCACAGTGCTGCGTTTCCGGCGCATTGCTTTGGCCTTATGTGTCATAGACTCGCACAGATGCTTTATGTTGGCCCCATGTTCACTGTGGTGAGATTGAGAAGATGGCAATTCGAGAGCTTCATCTTCCTCAGCAGCTTGCTGTCTAATAAAAGCTCTTTTCCGGTCACCTTGCTCCATGCCAGTTTTATCACTGTCAAAGATTTCCCCATCAGCCAGAATCCTTACATGGACATCCCTGCTCCTACCACCAACTTTTAACCCCCCTGTTTTTTTAGGAATGTGTTCTTCTAAGCCTGCACTACACTCAGTCTGTTGAACATTAGAATGTGTGCAAGGAAGCCCCTCGGAAAAGACTGAATAGACCTCTCCTTTAACACATGACTCTAGCTCTGTAGAATGCTCCATTCTCTGATCCACAGATGTGGATGTCAACTTATTTTTTACTACCCCTTCCTCTTTTAAATAAGCCCTTAAACGTGGCAAAAGATCTGTCCCTTCTAACTCCTCATACCATTCCTGCTCAATGTCTGCATCTGTCAATCCAGCTGAGCCAGCCAACTGGCAAAGGTGATCATATATACTGCCATCGGCCTGTGTTAGGGGTGCTTCCTGACAGTGTGGGTTAGCACAAAAGGGATCCGAAGTCTGAGGGGAAGGATGGTCTGCAACAGGCACTGCACCTTTCAGTCTCTCAGCTGCAAAGGGCCCCGCGATGTCAGAGGTGCTGCTACTGCGAGGCAGAGTTGTGGTTTCTTCATGAATGGCTCCAAAGGTCTCTGAAGGGGTCTCTTCACTCTGAGAATAATGCCTTACCCGTTGTGCACGGGGAAGCACTGGGGCATCCTCCATTTCTGCCAAACAAGAGAAAACAGGAATCAGATTTTCAACTAAGGATACAATTTTGTTACATTCAATAAAAGGCAACTCCAGCTAAAACTTTATATTTGTGTGTTTATTAGTAAGCATAGCTGGCCTTTTTATTATATATATGGGACCCCAGAAATAAGCGTCCCCCATTTTCAGTTCTCATCCAACTGCCACGGCCATGACAAAGCCAAATAATGGTGCCATGAGGATTCCCCATATCATATACTAACCTTTGATATAACCTATTGGGAGAGGAACAAAAACAAATAACTGTGGGGGACCTTTATACCTGTAAAGTGTAAGGGCTAGTTCAAACCAGACGTTTTCCAATGCATTTTTATTGTGCAGCAAAACTGCATAGACCATGTTTGTTTAACATGGATTGCAATGACTGTCGTTCACACAAGTACAGTGCATTCCAGGGCAGTCAACAAAAGTAGAACTTTTTCTGTATGCAACGCATCTGTAAAAACGCATCAAAAATGCACTGGAAAACATACACATCTTCTGGGAAAAAAACACAATGCATCAAAAACACACCGGAATGAATCAAAAAACAGCATGCAGAAACACATCAGGAAAGCAGAAACTGTAGTGTGAACTGGCCCTAGTGGGTGACTTAACCCACTGCTGCTATCCTAAACCTAAATCATTGCATTTTGCTGGAGTTGTCCTTTAAATTTGGGAAAAAAAACAGCAAGGAAACTTTTGAGTTAGCTTTACATTTTGCCACTGTGTAGAAAGAGGTTTAAATTAAAATAGATTCAACAGAGATTGAAATACTAACAAAAGCAATGTTTCTAAACTTCTTTTTACACAGAACATTCAACAAATCCAAGCCCAAGGGTATTCATTTGCTTTGGGTGTTATCAGGATAGGGGGTTAGTGTTAGGTAGGCTTTAGTTAGTACAGAGGTTTCCATAAAATAAAAAGCATGCATAGGAAGGCAGAGAGAGCCAAAGCTGATGCATACAAAGGTTTTTTTAACACACAAGGGGTTCAATAGCAATCCTGCTTTGTAGTTCAGAGTTTAATTCTGGCTTACAGTTTGTCCTTTACATGTCTTATATTGAGTGCCAACAATTAAAGAACATGCAAAAAGCCTCACTATGAAGTTTCTGAAGGAATTTCAATTCTTATTTCCAGAGCGACTAAACAGATCCCTATTCTAGAGCTGTGCCCTGTGTCAGACACCAAGGCATTATCCTTCAGACTCAGGAGGCTATTGAAAGGCAGATTAGTATTTATCTAAACTGGCTAAAGCTGGCCATACACGGCGCAACCACGGGTTGCAGGAAAGAAATTTGCTTGATTCCCCAATCAACACCGTGTTGATGCAGGAATCCCTCCTGCCAGCCATTGTCTTCTCCCGGCGGGGAGCTAGCAATAATCGCAGTTAAAACCGGGATGCTGTTAGTACCAAAGTTGATTGATCAATAAACTTGGTACATGCCTATGCATGCTTTGAATGTCGGCAGGTTCAACAGGAGGTTCAAACTGTGTATGGCCTGCCTAACGGAGGCTGTGGTTAAAAGGATTATGCACTCCGTTGTTGGCAAGGACTAACATGTTTCAGTTTTCTCTGTAAATAACTGCACTGGCACAATCTAGAGAGGGCTGGGAGAGGAGGAAACCTACAGGGAGAGAAGTGACTGGGAAGGGTATGCCTGGCTGGGACACAGCTAGGAGAGGAACAGATGACTAGGAGAAGAGGGGGGCCCAAGGAGAACAGGTGTGTGCAGTGGGATAAGCAAACCTACAACTGTTTGTATGCAGGGTTTGCTTACACAGGGGCAATTCAATTCAGGATCCATCTATCATTGTTTCTGAGCCAACAAGTCAGCAGCTTTGTATACACATTTACAGGAGCATTGAATGCAGCTCCTGCATATTTAAGAGCAGCCCTGTGCTCCAGACCTTCACTGGCAGGCTGTATGTTGGGTACTAGTCACAGCTTCAGCTAGATGGCATTATGAAAGCTTTGTAGCCCAATTTGTTCTAATGATTTCCTACCCAAATATTTACTTTGGCTGTGAACTGTCTACTGTTCCAGAGGCACAAAACTTCCTTAGGGCGTTACCAAAACAGATTAACAGTTAAGTCTTAACTCGTTAATAATTACAGCTAGTAGTGCACTACATAACCAGGGGTCAAATAATTATTTTGACCTCTGCTGCACGTCATTCTAAAGGAATTCTAAAAGCTTGTTCTTAAATGTGTTAGTTATTTTATTGTGGTAGGCTAGGTTAGTGATAAGACTACACATATTACTTATTTTCAAATACTGAAAAGAAAGCCTATAAAAGCCACATACGCTGGCTGTCATGAATTCAGAGCTAACTATGAAAGTTCAGAACCTTTCCAGGAGGCCTCTGATGGCTTTACAGCTGCTCTCCGGAGGTTCTGAAACTATCCAGCATGGGGTCTAGGAGAGACGAGCCTCACCACCAACTCAACTCACTTCTCACTTTCAGTCAGTTGAAATAATAAGAGGACAAAGGTTTGCAACTACCAACATGAGACGTTTATTGGGAGTAATTAAATCAGGAAACCAAATGAGCAAAAAGATAAAAAACTTGTAAGTCAGAATGTGTAAATCCTGTAGTTATGAACGACTATTAGAAATAAAAAAAAAAAAAATAAATAAATAACTTGACTAGATGATTAGGCTATATATTTTCCGTCTCAAGAACCCAATCCAAACCAGTGAGAATTAAAGCGTGGTTGTAAAAGCTCAAGGTTTTGTTACCTTCATGCATTCTATGCATGAAGGTAAAAAAACGATGTGCTGCTCCTTCCTCAGTCCCCCTAATAATTACCAGAGTCCCATCCCAATCCAGCGATGTGCATGAGAGCCACGGCTCTCCCAGTCTTTCCCTGCTCATTGGTTCCTGCTACTGTCAATCACAGCCAATGAGGAGAGAGCAAGGGTGGGGCGGAGCCGCCCTTCGTGTGTGAAGCCCCATACCAAGCTGCTTGCTATGGGGGCACAAGGCAGGAGAGAGGGGCCAGGAGTGCCAGCAGGGGACCCAAGAAGTGGAGGATTGTGGCTGCTCTGTGCAAAACCACTGCACAGAGCATGTAAGTATGACCTGTTTGTTATTTTTAAACAAAAAAAAGTTATAAACAAACATCAAGCAATTACCAAGCACTAACATTAGTGCCTACATAACATTATATATATATATGCAGAGAGCTATTAGGTCAGACATTCCCAAGCATGGTTAAACCAAAAAAAATCTCTTACATAATATCATAATAGAACATAATTGCAAAAAGCTGGTCAAGCTGTAGTTCAGATGTCTTATTTCACATACATTTATTAAGTACAGGGGTTTTCCCAACAGAGAATCCCAATACTCCATCAGTCACCAAAGGAGTATTTATTGCAGTCTTGTTGCCTGATTATTTTCATTTTATCTTATTTGCATGTAATATGAAGGGCCCCTAAAATAACATAATATGGGACTGTAAAATAACTTCAAAAAGTAATTCATAATGTATAGTTTAACTGAGTATAAAAACATTTTAAAAATACTTTTAAACATACTTTAAGCAATTTGGTAGTGATGGTGTTACCGTGCTTCCCCAAAAATAAGACCTATCCCGAAAATAAGCCCTACTGTGATTTTCAGGGGAGGGCTGCAATATAAGCCCTACCATGAAAATAAGCCCTAGTTTGTAAGAGTTGCGAAGTCCTAAAATGCACTATATTACAGTGCTGTGTGGTCTAGACTGTGTGTTTCTGTGGTCTGTGGTGAATACCTTCTTTGCCACGCCGTTCAGCTGATCCCCCACTGCTCTCCTCCTCTTCTGCCAGCGGGGGATCTCACCCCCCCGCAGTGCTCGCAGCGAGGAAGACCGATCAGGTGGGCCATGGAAGCACTGATCCCCCCCTGCTCTCCTCTCCTCTTCTTCTGCCAGCGGAGGATCTT
>BLSH010327817.1:1064482-1074901 GCA_018402905.1 Glandirana rugosa | reverse complement strand
GCCCCCCCCCCCCCCCCCCAATTTAAAAAATACTCAGTGAAAGACAAAGAAAAAGGAAAAAAAAAAAAAACACGCAAAGTTCTAATTATTTCCTGTTGTCATAAATGACAGCACTGGGTTGAGATTTGAGGACCACTCCAGTACAGTGCATGGACAAATTCTCATTTGACTCGGGATCCTCGGCTTGCCCAGAGTCCTATGAGAAGCTCTAGTGACATCACCCTCAACTAGGCTATCCTGCTATATCTGGGTGTAAGGTAATCTCCTATGACATCGGTCTCCAAACTGCAGGCCTGGGAACCAGATGCGGCCCTTTGCTTGCTTTTATACGGTGCTTGAGGCACTATTTCAATGACTGACACCAACAATGGGACATAATTCCCCTCCCCCACTGACCCCAATGAAGGGGCACAATTCCTCCCAAAGATACAAATAATGGGGCAAAATTCATCCCAATGACACCAAAGAAAAAGTCCTAAGGACAGTAAACTAGCCCTTTGTTTAGAAGGTTTGGAGACCCCTGTCCTATGAGAAGGCTCAGTGATATCCCTCTTGCCTAGACTAGCCCGCAGAAGCTGGGTGTAAGGTAAGATTCTGTGAGAAAGCCCAGTAACAATGCCCTTTCCAAGCTAGCCTGCCGAAGCCAGGTGTAAAGTTTTTTCCTATTTTTCTTTTAATATTGTTTATGACTTTCACTGAGTCTTTTTTAATTAGTGGGTGGGGTGCTTCCAGATAAGGGACTTTGATTTTTCATGCAAGGACCACGTTAAGATCCTGCTAGCTCCCTGGGTACATTACCTAGTCAGTCACTGACTCAGAGCAAGTGTGAAGGTGAGAAGATTTGACCTAATGATGGAGTGAGGCCAGAGGTCAGTATGAAATGCTGGACTGCTGCCCACAAGTCTTAAGTGTGAATTTCTAACTTGCACTAGAGATCTAGAATCCAACTAAACACTTTTTTCCATAAGCCTCACAGCATCTTTTTAGAGTTGGAAAAATACAAACCTAGGTAGATCATTGATGAAAGCTAGAGTTATTCCCTGGAAAGGTGTTATGCATTGCAAATAGAAGATTTTTATGTTTAACTTTTCCAGACATCACATAATTGTATGCTAAAGTCAACAGCTCAACCACGTTTCTTCAGAATATGTGTAGTAAACAAATGATCACTAAAATATCTGAATGTGAAAGGTACTTTTTGAAAGTGATGAACCAGGTTTGATAAAACTAGACTTTGTGTGAGATTCTTCATAGTGATAAAAACAGGACTGGACTTTAAAATGTGTCTATGACTAATTTCCATCTCCTAAATAACAGTGGCATCAAACACAACAAATGTATCAACATGAAATGTCCATGCTATGTGCTGCCAATCTGCCTTTTTGAAATTGTATGGATACCACTGAAAGATTACACTATATAGCCAAAAGTATGTTGACATTCCTCCAAATACTACTAATGCTAAGCATGCAAGACATTGTAGATAACTGCATTTTTCCAGCCTTGAAGCAACAGTTGGGGAAGGCAATTTTCTGTTCCAGCATGACTGTACCCCTTTGCACAAAGCTAGGTCCACAAAACATGGCTTGACAAGTTTTGAATGGAGCAACTTGAGTGGCCTGCACAGTACTCTGGCCTCAACCCTACTAACCACCTTGGGATGGAATTGGAAGACTCATTATAAGCCAGGTCTTCTTATCCAACATCATTACACCTAATCTCACAAAAGCTCTTTTGGCTGAATGGGCATACATTCCCAAAAACATACTCAAAATCTTGTAGAAAGCCTTCCTAAGCACTACTCAAGAAACCTATTGCAGACATTTCCTGCTAGGCGAGAATACTCATCATGCGCATCTTCACTGCCACTAAAATGGTCATTGCAAAAGCACAGAAGACCCCCAACCCAAAAGTTAAAAGCCAAATAGATGGAGTAATAAATGGGAAGCTCATGGAAATTTTTCAAGGTTTAGCAACTTTACAGTGCATCCGGAAAGTAGTCACAGCACTTCACTTTTTTCACATTTTGTTATGTTACAGCCTTATTCCAAAATTGATTAAATCCATTATTTTCCTCAAAATTCTACAAACAATACCCCATAATGACAACCTGAAAGAAGTTTGCTTAAAATATTTGCAAATTTATTAAAAATAAAAAAAACGAAAAAAAAAATCACATACGCAAGTATTCACAGCCTTTACTCAATACTTTGTTGAAGCACATTTGGCACCAATTACAGCCCCAAGTCTTTTTGAGTATGATGCTACAAGCACACCTATTTTTGGTCAGTTTCTCACATTCTTCTTTGCAAGACCTCTCAAGCTCCATCAGGTTGAATGGGGAGCAAAGGTGCACAGCCATTTTCAGATCTCTCCAGAGATGTTCAATCGGGTTCAAGTCTGGGCTCTGGCTGGGCCACTCAAGGACATTCACAGAGTTGCCCCGTAGCCACTCCTTTGTTATCTTGGCTGTGTGCTTAGGGTCATGTCCATGTTGGAAGATGAACCTTTTCCCCAGGCTGAGGTCCAGAGTGCTCTGGGGCAGGTTTTTATCAAGGATGTCTCTGTACATTGCTGCATTCATCTTTCCCTTGATCCTAACTAGTCTCCCAGTTCCTGCCACTGAAAAACATTCCCACAACATATCCCACAGATATGACGCTTGCCTTTCAGGCCAGAGTTCAATGTTTGTTTCATTAGACAAGAGAATTTTGTTTCTCATGGTCTGAGAGTCCTTAAGGTGCCTTCTGGCAAACTCCAGGCAGGCTGTTATTTGCCTTTGACAGAGGAGTGGCTTCTGTCTGGCCACTGTACCATACAAGCCTGATTGGTGGAGTGCTGCAGAGATGGTTGTTTTTCTGGAAGGTTCTCCACTCTGCACAGAGAAACGCTGGAGCTCAGTCAGAGTGACCATCGCATTCTTGGTCACCTCCCTGACTAAGGCACTTCTCCCCCGATCTCTCAGTTTGGCCAGACGGCCCACTCTAGGAAGATTCCTGGTGGTTCCAAAATTCTTCCATTTATGGATGATGGAGGCCACTGTGATCATTGGGACCTTCAATGCTGCAGACATTTTACTGTACCCTTCCCCAGGTCTGTGCTTTGATAAAATCCTGTGTCAGATGTCCACAGACAATTCCTTGAACTTGATGGCTTGGTTTGTGCTCCCATATGCACTGTTAACTGTGGGACCTTATACAGAGAGGTGTGTGCCTTTCCAAATTATCTTCAATCAACTGAATTTACCATAGGTGGACTCCAATCAAGTTGTAGAAACATCTGTGAGTGTCATGGCAAAGACTGTTAATACTTATGTACATTATGTGATTTTTTTTGCGTTTTTCATTTTTAATAAACTTGCAAAGATTTCAAGCAAACTTCTTTCAGGTTGTCATAAGTATTGTTTTTAGAATTTTGAGGAAAATAATGAATTCAATCCATTTTGGAATAAGGCTGTAACATAACAAAATGTGGAAAAAGTGAAGCACTGTGAACACTTTCCGGATGCATTTTATATAACACTATTACTACCCATAATTATTTTCCATGCAAATATCGGGAGACTCCCAAGCTCTCACACCTTTCCATTTTCTCTCTATATCCTTCCCTTATTATTCATATCTCCTTTACCCTTGCCCCTTTTCCTGACCTCACTTCACTCACTATTCCCTGATATTTTTACTCCGCCACCCACCCAACACAATTTTTCCATGCTAATTTTTCCCTTACACCCTATACTCTATTCACTCAAACACACACCTCAACTTCACAATACAAATCACAGAGCCCTAGGGAAACCTCATAGCTATTAGTTATAGACTATTAAACAATCCAGGGCCAATTCTATACCCTGGTGAGGTTTAGTACTGAGTTCCCTTTCATTTCTCCCCCCCTTAAAGTCGAAATCCTTGTATCAACACACAGCCTAGTGTATGCAGGTGTGTCACAATGTTCTTTTAATTGCCTAGAATCTACTGTTTTATTGTTTGAAATACATGATCTGCATGCTTTAAAACTAATAAAACAACCAATAAAACACCTGTTAAAGAAAGTCTTCCGCAAAAACTGGTGGCTGTTATAGTAGCAAAGGGTGAGCGGACCCAATATTAATGGTCATTGTTTTGGAATGGGACATTCAACAAGCTCATAGAGGTGTGATGAGATGTGATTTTCTATTCCCGTACAGAGAAAAGCACCTTTACTTTGAAGAACCTTGTGAATTTGTGACATGGTATCACCCAACAGGTGCATGACACATATAAGGGGCTTTTTTGAAAAAAAAAAAAGTGTAAAGGTAGATTCTAGTTAAAGGGTAAGTCTACGTTTACAGAAAATGATCTGTACACTGCCAAAGCAGCTTCAGAGCTTGTAAGCATCATAATGGCAAGCAGTGACTGGTCAGCGCGGTCACTCGACTGCGCTCACCATGTACACTCTCTTTCCCGAAACAGCATCTCAAATGAAAGAAAAATATCCTCACTGGATAATATGGTCACATGGCCACGCTGACCAATAACCACTCGCCACTACTATGAGCATTATGATGCTTATAGGCTCCGGGGCTGATAGTGCAGTGTATGGTGTGTGAATCCTCTGTAAGAGTAAGTTTACCCTTTGGTGGCACTGGGGGGACAACTATCAGTTAACGATTAGGTCTTGCTGCTTGTTTAGTATTTTTACCCTCAGAGGCGTTAAGAGATCACTGAATTTCTTGGCAACCTTTCTAAACACACTGCTTAGTAAGCAGTCTACATAGACAAGCACTAAGGTTTTTCCAGTTTGGTCATTTGTGGTCTTCACCAGTGCGTATTTCATGTTGTTTAATTGACAGTTGTCAGAACTCCTATTTCGGGACTATTAGGTTTGCTATGCTAACACACAGCAAGAGACAGTGAGAAGCACACCACCATGATTTGACGGTAGCTAAATGTGGATGAAGACCGCAAAATCTATCTCCTTGTAGTGTCCATCACATGAAGTGGGGGGCATATGGTGAGAGCTGCTCTCCACACAGCACCTTTCTAGTTTTAGCCATCTGCTGTGCTTGCCAAGCATTGGTCCAGATACAGTTATCGACAATAAGCACAGCTATATAAAGCCAGCCATAGCCAGTTTGACTCTCGGCTGGTTCAGCAGGGACCGACTGAGAAACGAACCATGTATTGGCGAGCTGATTGTACCCAAGTTAATCAACTTAGGTACAACCAGCCTGTCTCACTTTTAGTGTGAATATCGCTGTGTTCTCCTGGCTGGGACGGCTCCCCCCCCCCCCTCCCCACGAGAAAAACAATAGCTCCATGTGAGGGATTCCCCCATCAACACTCATTGTGTTGATGGGGGTATGAAGTGATTCTTTCCTGCAACCCGTGGCTGCAGGAAGGAAAATTGCTCCATTATGGCTGGCTTAAGCAAACCCTTCATTTGTTAGAAGCTCTAATGGTGATATTAACCATTTGATGTTAACACAAGAATAGGTTCTAAATCTATATATCATGAAAATTGTGTATTGTTGACGTTAAAGGGGCTCCGTTAGGGTGCTAAACATCCATGTAATTAGGCTGTGATGGAAACAACCATTACATGATCTAATGCTAGATCTGGAAAGGTAAACCCCATCTAATTAACAAAGTTAATGCTCTGGACAAGTATGTAGTACGTGGGTGAGCAAACTGCTGCTCCCATCAGAGGCCACTCAGAGTCTGGTCCTTCACTTGTCTAGTCCACACTGGCTATAGAGCTCTAGAGCTCAGTCATCATAATATGTAGTTTTTTTTTTAAGTTAAAAATGGTGATATACGCCAGCTTTTAAAAATATAGGCTAATAGTTGTGAACTGTACATATATATTATAACAATATTTTCTATATCTAAATTAGCATTTCAGTATAAGATAGTAAATCAGGCACCAAAGGAGGGCATGGATTGATATGAGCAATGGAGTCATGAAACAAGTTGTGCAAATGCCATACCAATGGTTTTCTGGCGCACAATGCTTCTGGCTTTCTCAGTGCCAGGTGATCCTGTGGTGGTGGCACTGCGCTGGCGCATGGGTGCCTGCCCAGGCTGCTCTCTACTCCACCCTCGAGAAAAAGACTTGTCCACAGATCCCTTCTGAAATTCATGGCTGCCTCCTAGAAGAAATTAAAAAGAAACGGGGAAAAAAAAAACCACCACCTGATGAGCACAGTAAGCATTAATATTGCTAAGCTTTTTTTTAATACACTGTGATTTTTCTTTCCCTTTAAGATCAAATCTAGGCAACCTGCAAACACAAGGAGGAGAGGCTAAAACCAGACTTGTGTCTTAGTGCAGAGTTCTTCATACAAGCAGAAAATGACATTTCTGGGGGGCGTTCTGTACACCAATTTTGTATGGAATGCCTCCAGAAGCCATGCTGCATTGACTTTCAAAAAAATGTACAGCGGCTGCAGTTTGAAAAGGAAAGGCAATTTTAATAATGTTACATCATAGCTTGTATAGCAATTGTATATTATATAATATTATTTTTCACTTGCTATATTTTTTTTCCCACAAAAATGAAGCTACCCTTTGAAGGTAAACCATTACTGCTACAAACTAATCTATAGATTAGTGGGCAGTGCTCTAAAGCGTGCCTGGTGCTTGATATTGCAGTATAAAATTAGCATACAACAGATGGAGCATAATGCACAAACCCTTAAGATAAGTAAATTATTTCATATAGAGTGGGGTGCAAAAAGTAAAGAAATGGCACAGTAAACTGCAGCCTACTAGATAGAAGTTCTTGGTATTATAGGTTTGTTACACTAATAACAATTGATATTGATTGAATGTTATGATTAATGCATATTGCTTGATTGCATTCTGCTGGTAATGTGTACATAGTCAACCTTTGCCCTTGTGTTTCTTCTGCTTTTGCTCGCTCAACTTGTCCAGTGGTAGCTCGTTCAGATCAAGATGGTAGACATTCTTGGCCAAAACTTTGGTCAGCGTTTCCATGGTGTGAGCCCATTCCGTGGCTTGCTCCTCCCAGTAAGTCAGAGACGACATTACTGCCAGTAAATCATCCCATAACTCCCGAGAAACACTAACATGAAGACTTGACTTGATCCAGGCCACAATCAATGTCTGGTGGATAATTTAAAAAATGTTAATACGAAGCCGGTTTTTAAGAGAACCAAATAAACAGTTTACTGGGCTCATGACAGTTAATTATTTTTGTAAATTTATGTGCCAGTGTAAAAAACTGTGAAATGAAGCACAGCTCAAATGAGTCTAGAATACCTTTACGCCACTATCTTACTTTTA
Source organism: Glandirana rugosa (assembly GCA_018402905.1). Taxonomy (NCBI): domain Eukaryota; kingdom Metazoa; phylum Chordata; class Amphibia; order Anura; family Ranidae; genus Glandirana; species Glandirana rugosa. The sequence goes on along the minus strand of BLSH010327817.1, from coordinate 1,067,615 downwards.
ATAATAATCAATTTTAAACAATTAATATTTTGTATTTAAAATTACAGTGGACAGACACATATTGATGCATACAAACAATAGCCTATCCCAATTTACTTTAGCAAGGTCTTCATACAAAGCTTGGCTTTGAGGAAGGAAGGCAATGTACCCATGTTGGGAATGTTAAAGATGAATTCCCGGTATGGATATTTTATACAAAAAGGGCTCATTTCCCTATTGTACATCATACTGCACGTAAATGGATTACCCAGATGTGGTTGTCCCCACATCCTCCTACTTGGGTGGAATGGAGAACTCAAATCAACACCAGTCTATCTATAGAAGAACTGGTATACCAACATAGGAACTCCCCCACACACTTTGATAAAATTTGGGACATGTAGCTTTCAACACCGGGTTTAGCCCCAACATCACTTCAGTTATTCTGAATAGATTGTTATCATGTTGACCTCTTCCCTAGATGACATGCCTCATATGCAGATGTTAGTGTAATGACTGCCACCCTTTGGGGACCATCCACCCGTAAACTAGATGTGATGAAGCTGCCTTCATTAAATGCATGAGCAAGCTGGGTTGATACATTACTTTATTGAAAACAAACGGAGAGAGTTGTAATTAGTTTATTCCTTATCTTAACATGATCTATGCCTTAAGTGGCTGATAGGATGACAACTGCATGATGTTGTCCATATATTGCTCACATTAATCGAATGGATCACTGTTCTGTATCTTTTCTCTTTCCATGTGAGCTACAAATGAATTTTACTTGGCAGTTGCAAGTTGTCATGAAAGGTTGTATTCTTTGTGTGTATTTCAAATAACAAAAATTTAATAAAAATATAATATATATATGTCTCACAATAGTGAGTACACCCCTCACATGTTTGTAAATATTTTATTATATCTTTTCATGTGACAACACTGAAGAAATGACACTTTGCTACAATGTAAAGTAGTGAGTGTACAGCTTGTATAACAGGGTAAATTTGCTGTCCCCTCAAAATGACAACACACAGCCATTAATGTCTAAACCGCTGGCAACAAAAGTGAGTACGCCCCTAAGTGAAAATGTCTAAATTGGGCCCAATTAGTCATTTTCCCTCCCCAGTGTCATGTGACTCGTTAGTGTTACAATGTCTCAGGTGTGAATGGGAAGCAGGTGTGTTAAATTTGGTGTTATCACTCTCACATATTGCTCACTGGAAGTTCAACATGACACCTCATGGCAAAGAACTCTCTGAGGATCTGAAAAAAAGAACTGTTGCTCTACATAAAGATGGCCTAGGCTATAAGAAGATTGCCAAGACCCTGAAACTGAGCTGCAGCACGGTGGCCAAGACCATACAGCAGTTTAACAGGACAGGTTCCACTCAGAACAGGCCTCGTCATGGTCGACCAAGGAAGTTGAGTGCACAAGCTCAGGGTCATATCCAGAGGTTGTCTTGGGAAATAGACGTTTGAGTGCTGCTAGCATGGCTACAGAGGTTGAAGGGGTGGGGGGGTCAGCCTGTCAGTGTTCAGACAATATGCCGCACACTGCATCAAATTGGTCTGCATTGATGTCAACCCACAAGGAAACCTCTTCTAAAGATGATGCAAGAGCAAGCCCGCAGTTTGCTAAAGACAAGCAGACTAAGGACATGGATTACTGGAACCATGTCCTGTGGTCTGATGAGACCAAGATAAACTTATTTGGTTCAGATGGTGTCAAGAGTGTGTGGCTGCAACCAGGTGAGGAGTACAAAGACAAGTGTGTCTTGCCTGCAGTCAAGCATGGTGGTGGGAGTGTCATGGTTTGGGGCTGCATGAGTGCTGCCGGCACTGGGGAGCTACAGTTCATTGAGGGAACCATGAATGCCAACATGTACTGTGGCAAACTGAAGCAGAGCATGGTCCCCTCCCTACAGAGACTCGGCCGCAGGGCAGTATTCCAACATAAAGACCCAAAACACACCTCCAAGACGACCACTGCCATGCTAAAGAAGCTGAGGGTAAAGGTAATGGACTGGCCAAGCATGTCTCCAGACCTAGAACCTATTGAGTATCTGTGGGGCATCCTCAAACGGAAGGTGGAGGATTGCAAGGTCTATAACATCCACCAGCTCCGTGATGTTGTCATGGAGGAGTGGAAGAAGACTTCAGTGCCAACCGGTGAAGCTCTGGTGAACTCCATGCCCAAGAGGGTTAAGGCAGTGCTAGAAAATAATGGTGGCCACACAAAATATTGACACTTTGAGCCCAATTTGGACATTTTCACTAAGGGGTGTACTCACTTTTGTTGCCAGTGGTTTAGACATGAACGGCTGTGTGTTGAGTTATTTTGATGGGACAGCAAATTTACAGTTATACAAGCTGTACACTCACTACTTTACATTGTAGCAAAGTGTCATTTCTTCAGTGTTGTCACATGAAAAGATAGAAAATAAAATATTTACAAAAATGTGAAGGTGTATGTATGTATGTGTATGTGTATATATATATATATATATATATATATATATATATATATATATATATACACACATACATACATACATACATACACACACATATACATATGGCTAGTGGTATAACTATTCACATGTGAAACACCATGATAAACCGAGGCCAAGATAGCAGCTTTCTTGGATGTCAGGGCTAGGAGGGTATAGTTCTACTTTAAGTCTACAAAATCTCTCCAGCTTTTGGAGTTTTCACAATTCCTCTGCTCAGTAATACATGCCTGAAACAAAGGTCCTGCCAGACGTCCAGCCAATATCTGATTTTTCCTGCCTTGGTACTGTTGTAGAACCTGTGGTGGGATCTTAAGCACGGACTCTGTGACCCTCAGCATGACCAGTAACAGCTGCATCCTGAAACAAAAGTCAGGCACTAATGTATTTATGGGAAAATGCAATGTAAATGCTATCAGCATACTTTTCATGAGAAATTTTCTAACTTTCCTCTGCCTGTGCCATATGTCAATGGCATGGCAGGGTACAAAGCAGAGCCATCACACCAGACTGTATGAGTTCAATAATACAAACCAGGAATACTGGGCGGGCACTGCTAGCACAACACTTCATACAACAGTGAACCCACACACTGCTAGAGGGGTAGGGGGAGGGAGAGGCGTTGAGGAAGGCAGAGGGGG
>BLSH010327817.1:1013014-1035126 GCA_018402905.1 Glandirana rugosa | reverse complement strand
AGTCACCCCTCCATTCAGACGAGGCCCACCGATGGGCGCCGCGGGTAGCCTTACCACTCATCTTGGGAGAAGACGGAAATCCCCGTACCTCTAACCGTGGACCCGTCGAAACCGCCACCGGTCGGTTACCCCCAGGTAATCTCCGGAAGGGGGGTGAGGGGGAGGGGGGAGTTAGGGGCGTCCGTGGAAACGTGATTGGCAAACTTAGACGTGGCTGGCAGGCCTCGTTACACAATCCACCCAGTAGCGGTAAACTAAAACCTCGTGGCGTGCACACATTACCGTCGCAGGTAACAAACTCTTGGTACACCAAAGGTCGGACGAGAGACCGCCGGAGGTCACCAGCTAGCCTCAGCACTCCAACCAAAGAGCAATGCCCACGAACTGCTGCACGTCAGGAGCTTGTTACTGTGTGTCAGCCATGCTGTCCAAGCAAAAACCGGAAGCCCACACCCGTTTCTAAAGACTTCCTGCACAAGGACTGCAGTTCTCCCAATCGACCACTGGAGGCCGCCAGAGAGCAGGCTGGAAACCACATGGTTCTCAAACAATGGACGCTGCCATTACACACGTGCGGTGCTCCAAAATCAAATGGCGATGACCCACCTAACACATTGCTCCGGACGGTCGGTGCAGATTCAAACGGTTAGTGCAAAGGTGCCTGCGGGGATTGAGGGGGGAGGGGGAGTGGGGGGAAGGCCTCTAATGGACCCCCATTGGCTGGCCACCGCCAAAGCTGCCCAGGTGCCAATCTCCATGCCCCTAAAGGCAGAAGAGGGTTCTACTCACCATTCCGATGGGCGCCGCGGGTAGCCACCCGGAGCAGACTTACCTCCCCACTGAGAGGCATGCTGCTGGCCAGGCCACTGGACAGGCGAACCAGTCACTGGGCTCTAGTGGGTTTTAGCCACTGGCCGCCCACACGGAACGGGCGCTATGCGGTGGGCCCCCCTAAGAGGGTTCGCATAGTGTCGGCCGGACTGGGGAAAGACTAGGATTCAAGATATCCTCTATACACCAGCCAGCTTCTTGATAGCAGTTTTCATCAGACGAATCTTCAGGAGACCGCCGATCCCATAGGGAACCAGGTCTACTCCTTGCACTAGGCAATTAAAAACTGATGTGCTGTACAGAGCAGGGGGGATTATATGCTAAGGTGAGGACGGCCCCCTGGGAGGGGCCATCCTACACTTTTGTTTGTTTTGCCTAGGCTACTCCTAGTAGGATGAGCATAACCCCATGTGTCATAAGAATGCTGCATCTGTCAGTGAACGGAAGAGAAATTTCCACTCACACTGGCCACGGCCCGACCCTCCAAAAGTCTAAAGGACAATAAACAGGCCCTTTGTTTAGAAAGTTTGGAGACCTATGCCTTAGCAGATAGCTAAGTTCTAAGGTTTTTCACCAGAAAACGGGAGCTGTCACTTTACCTAACCCATAATGCTTTGGGAACCCTTTATTAAATATTAAATGTTTAGGGCTAACTCACACCAGCCCCTGCGGCTTGTGTGTGGTGCCCTGCAGTGGGAATCACTGCGTTATCAATGCATCGATCACAGGGCATCACATTGTTAATTTTTTTTAAACCAACTTTATTGCAATGTCATACAATGACATTTCATTAAGTTGTATCAGCCACTGTGCCGTGTGAGGCAGTGGATTGGATTGCACGGCGCTGCACTGAAAAAAGTACCGCCTGCCATACTTTCTTTCACTGCACAAAATACGCACTTAGGGTGGTGTGAAATGGGCACATAGGAGAAAAGGCGTTTTGTCTTGCTGTGGGACTGTGCTGGAAAAGCCACCCAATGTAGTCCAACCACACCTGGGGTGAATGGCCCCTTATCTGCAAAACATACATTATTTATACACACAGTGCAAAATCAGATAAAAATCTACAGCTAAAAATGAATACACAATAAAAAAACAAAAAAAAAATTATGTTGATCAAAACCACCACTGTTTTCACTTAAAGTGGATGTAAACCCGATTCATGAAATTTGAGTTGGACACATCTATCTGTAATGTTTTCTTATCTCTCTTCAAAGAGCCATGTCCCATAGCTGTCTCTTCCTTCTAGCTCTGTTGTCAGCCTGATAAGTTCTCACACATTCTGGGAGATAGAATTTAGAGATGGAGGAGGTTGCTAAAAACAGATTAGCAGCCAGCTAAACAATTTGTTTCGTCCCTGTGTATTTGAGGCTGTTCACTTCACTGGGTATATGGAGGGTTTACATCCACTTTAAATGGAACTAGTAATACATCTTTGAAACGGTGCTCACCTGCCGGAAGATCTCAATGAGAAAGTCAACATTGGTGCGTCTACTGGAGAAGAACCTGCGGATGATCTCATAGTCTGTGATGTGCTCCTCAGCAATGCTGCACAGGCTGGAGACGCTAGGCTCACGTTCTGTAAGGGTGCTAGTGTTTGAGTGGGATTGCTCGGGCTCTGTGGTCCTTTCTCCACTCTCATTTCTACTTTCCTCCTGGGCAGCTAGGTTTGCAGCAGCTCTCTTAAATAATACACACAAAAAAAATACACCATTTACATTTTTAATATATATACACACACACACACACACACATTATATATATTATATATACACACACACACACACTAATATATATATATATACACATACATATACACACACAATTTTATGATGTTAAAGAAGTAAATTGTTAGGCGTAAGAAAATACAAAAACTTGAATTATACTTCTGCAGCATTTATAATACTTTTAATGCTTATAAGTGAGACCTGTTGGAATACCTGAATATTCTTTGGCACATTCTCCCCTTCAGTCCCCGGAATGTGAGTCCCAGTGTGTGGCTTGGGTTCCAACCAGAAGGACACCAGCCATCGAATGACAATCACCCGGGTATTGAGAAAGGGCTCTTTGGTGCAGTAATGAACCTCATTGCTCTCTGTGTCCCTCCGTACCAACACATAGTGAGGTTTTGGTCTCATCTGTGGTATCTCTGCAAAGGTTTAAAATGAATAAATTATCTAGGGACCTCAGCATGTTCCTTAACATCAATTACACATTAGGTTAAAAATATACACCCTTACAGGATGCTATCATAAGGCACCTGGTTTTGACTGGCCCACGCTCCCACTTCACCCCCCCCCTTCATCCCCTGCAGCGGGGCCATTCACAAGGCACTGGCACGCTTTGCGGTTTCCGAGATGACGGCAGCACCCGAGAGCCGATTAAAAAAGACCACCGCTGGATAAAAGGACAAGTACGTGCCCTAATATTAAAAGTCAGCAGCTATAGCATTTGTAGCTGCTGACTTTCTGAATTTTTTCTGAAGGAGTGTGGAGCTCCGCTTCAAGTTTACCTTTAGTGGCACAGCTGGGATTCATAAAATAAGTGAACCTTCAGGATATAGGAAATGCAATTATGCCCTCTCCCCATGAGAGCGCTAAATACCAATGACCAGTCACGTAAGGTGCCAGGGGTGTGGCTAAGCGAAAGCAAAGACCAATTTTCAGGGAGTCAGCAGTTCTAGAAAGTCAGCGGGCTCTTGCACCACTCCAAGGAAGCGGATTAAAGTAAAGGGAAGATCTGCTACAACATGGTGCCTCCTTATCAGTAGTAATGGCTACAATTAAACCTTAATATTGCAGTTCTTCCTAATTGGGGGAATCAGAATTACATCAATGTTTTTTTTTTTTCCTGTTACCAAGATCTTACCAAGTACTGGGTTGTATAGGCTGCTTTCTCTGCTCATTGCAGAGAAAATGTAAGGCATGTAGTATTTTTTGAAGTTTGAGAACAAGAAGGCAAATCCACCTTCCTCCTTATCTCTGTTCCGCCATTCTAAACTCCGGACCTAAAGAAAAACATTACAGTACATTTTAGATGTGTTAATGGGATCCAGTATAAATGAAACATTTACATACTGTAGTATAACAGAATATCTCCCTCAAATATATCAATGCACACAGATTACCGTTTTAGATAATTGCAAGTCACATTTCACCAGAATATTAAGATACAAGTAAAAATCTAAAGTTGTGGAACCGAGGTACAAGGAAAACAGATGGGGTATAGGGTAAATCTGTCTGTGCTTCTAAACAAATAGGTCAGAGACATTACAGACGTTTTTACGGCTCCATTTACACGGGACGCTATGTTAACCTCCCCTGAACGATTTATTCTGACAGCTAGAAGCCGACGTCTAAAACGGCCGTTTTGACACGTTTTGCATGAGGCGTTTAGCGGTGTTTGCGTCTAGGAGCATTTTTAAAGAATTTGTTTTTTTTTTTTAAATGGAAATGCCTGTAAACAAAACGGTCCTAGAGGCAAGTTACCACGTTTAGGCACGTCTAGCGGTGTTTACAAGCCTTTTGGCATTTCAAATGCCTCTGAACTGGTGTCTAAACCCATTTTTTTGCGTTCCAAAAAAGCTTTTAAACTCAACTGACTGGAAACAACCTTAAAACGACCCTGTGTAAATGTACTGGACCGTGAGACAGGCGAGTATGTGTTTATCAAAAGTCAGCTAAACTTAAAAAAGAGTGGAACTCCGCTTTAGGGCAAACCACACATAAACGCACCACAGTGCAACCCAAGTCTATTAGGGAAAAAAAGTTTTTTTTATTATTTTGCCCCTTACAGGGACCCATATGGCAAGCCATCTTAGTGGGGAAGTAGAGAATATGCATTGGAAAGCTGGCTAATTAAAGCAGAACTCCAGGAAAACTGGATTTTTGACTTACCGTAAAATCCTTTTCTCGGTCAAAATCCTTTCGAGTTCATTAACAGACACAGCGCTTCCTTAGACATCACCATTGGGACGTCCCAAAGCAGTGTCAAAATATGAGGGGAGGGACAGCCATCCATTTACTAGGCAGCAAACCATAACAACAGGAGCTCAACAGGAAAAACTGGAGCCAACCGGATAAGAAAAAAATAGGATTTTTTGACTTACCGTAAAATCCTTTTTATTGTTCATTGACAGAAGCAGCCCTCATTCATGACATGTGGGGTTATGCCAAGTTTCACTAGGAGTGGAGTAGGCAGAACACAGTTCAGCTAAAAGCAGACACAGCCCCTCCCAGGGGGCAGTCCTCACTTGGTAGAACCCCTCCACCCTGCTAAGCAACTCAGTTCGTAACGAGCAGTGCAAACTCAAAGAAAAAGGGGTGGTTGCTGCGTCCGTCAATGAACTCAGAGAAAAGGGTGTTATGTTAAGTCAAAAATCCTATTTTCGCTTTCGTTCATTGACGGACGCATCCTTCATTTATGACATGTGGGGATGTCCCAAAGCAGTGTCAAAACGAGGGGTGGGTAACGCAACAACAACAGTACCCAACAGAAGAATTTCTCCATGAGGAGCCAGACGCGCCTCACACCGTCACCTGCAAAACTTTGCTGCCAAAAGCAGCATCAGAGGATGCCAAAACATCAACTTTGTAAAACTTCGAGAAGGTGTGCACAGAGGTCCAAGTAGCCCCCTTGCACACTTGGGATAACGACGCCTGATGTCAGAGAGCCCAGGAGGTGCTAATCGCCCTGGTAGAGTGAGCCGTGACCGGAAAGGGAGGCTCAAAACCCCAAATCGTATACTCACAGGACACCGTCTGTCTAATCTAATGGGAAATAGTGGCCGAAGAGGCCGCCAAACCCTTGCGCGGGCCATCCACCATGACAAAGAGCGCATCCGACCTCCGAAAGGAGGCCGTAGCCGCCAAATACACCCACAGAGCCCGGACCACATCCAGGACGGGCAAGGCAACCTCATTAGGGTGAGACGGGCGCAGGCACAGCGAAGGAAGGATGTATAGAGAGATGAGACTCCTCTGGGGACCAGCGACCCTGGGCCGACAATAGCCCCAGGACCCCTCCCCAGCAGATTAGGCTGGCGTCTGTAGTGACCACCATCCATTCCAAGGGAAGGAACAACTTCCCCAGCCTCAGGGCCAGGGCCCACAGCCACCAGACGAGGGAGGACCAGGTCTGGCGATCCAACCTGATCGCCTGATCCAGGGATGAAGGGGACTTGTCCCACCGCAGCAGAATTGCCCGTTGCAGGAACCGGGTGTGACTCTGGGCATACAGGACCGCGTCGAAGGTGGGCACCATGAGCCCCAACACCCTCATGCAAAACCTTAGGGAGGACCACCGCTGCGATAGCAGGGCCCTCACCGCCACTTCAAGCGTCAGCAGCTTGGCCGGCGGAAGAAACACTTTTGCCTGTGCCATATCCAAGATCAGGCCCAGATACTCCAAAGGGCGCGACGGGGTGAGCACCGACTTCGGGAGATTTATCACCCAGCCAAACTCCTGCAGGGAGCTCAGGGTGATCGCCACGTTGTCCCTCAAAGCTGAGGCCGACTCTGCCCGCAGGAGAAGGTCGTCGAGATATGCCACCACCGCTATGCCCCTCTGCGGCATGCAGGGCCAATACTGGGGCCAACAGCTCGGTGAAGACCTGGGGAGCGGAGGCCAGACCAAACGGGAGGGCCACAAACTGGTAGTGGTGTTCCCCCACTGCAAAGCGCAGAAAGCGCTGGTGCCGAGCGCATATGTGAACGTGCAAGTACGCATCCTTGATGTCCAAGGAAGCCAAGAAGTCTCCCTGGCGAAGCGCCGCCACCACAGAACAGACTGACTCCATTCTGAAATTCCGCGCCCTCACAAAGAGATTGAGTGCCTTCAGGTCCAGAACAGGCCTGACCCCATCCTTCTTTGGAACCACAAAGAGGTTGGAGCAAAACCCGCAGAAACGTTCCACGGACGGACCCGGAACAATCACCCCCTGACTGAGAAAGTCTTGCACAACGCCCATCAGGGCCTGCCATCGCCCCCGGGGGGAGCCTCATGTAGGAGGCGAAGAACCTGTCCAGGGGCTGGGTACGAAACCCTATTTTGTACCCGGACGAAACCACCTTGCGCACCCAGAGATCCGAAATGTGGGAGGTCCACCGGTCCGCGAACCCCAAGAGACGTCCCCCCACCCAAGCAACGGGCGGGGGCAACCCATCGTACGTAGGAGGGCTTCTCCTCAGACTTCTCTGGCTTACGCTGCCAGGGACGTTTTTGGCCCCCCGCAGCAGCCTTGGTGGGCTAAGAGCCCTTACCTGCTGCACTGGGCGCACGAAAAAACTTTTTCTGAGTCGAAAAGGAGGGGCCGGCTTACGTCGGGCTCCTTACCCCTTCTGGGCTCCGGGAGGAAAGTGCTCTTCCCACCGTGAGATCCTTAATGATCTCATCCAGGGAAGCCCCAAAAAGCCGACCACCTTGGAAGGGCAGGTCCGCCAGGCCCTCCCGTGTCCCTGCTCAGGGACAACCCCCAGAATGACAGGAATTCCTGCATAGCAGCCATAGCAGAAGAGGAGGAAAGGCGTCAATCAGACGGTACTGACCCCATGGGGCCACCAGAGCCTCTGTGGCATCCGCTAGTGGGTCCCGAGCTCTGGCCACGAACCTCTGCACCTGTTGAGTCAAGACGCCAACAGATCCACCTCGGGAGTGCCCAAGCACCGACAAATCTGTAGAAACACATCTTTATTAACGGACCATTCCCCCTGGTCCAAAGTCTGGCGACTGAGGTAATCCGCCTGCCAGCTGTTCACCCCTGGAATGTGGACGGTGGAGATGGCCGGAACGGAACGTTTTGCCCACCGGAGGATGCCGGATATTTCCAGAGCCGCCAGCACACTCCTTGTTCCTCCTTGGTGATTGACATAAGCCACCACCGTGGCATTGTCTGGCTCAATCTGCGCCGGGAGTCCCCGGAGACGGTCCGTCCAGTGATCCAGACACAGTCTGATTGCCCGGAGCTCCAAGTTGTTGATGGGTAGCCTTGATTCCTCCAGCGACCATCGACCCTGAGTGTAGCTCAGCCCCAGGATCCCTCCCCACCCCGACAGGCTGGCATCGGTCGTGACCACCGTCCACAGTACAGGGGTAGGAAGGATCTTCCCCATTTTAGGGCCGGAGATCAGAGCCACCAGATTAGGGAACCCTTGGATTGCCGGCTCATCTGAATTTGGTTGTCCAGAGAACACGAACATTTGTCTCATTTTGACAGGATCTCCTTTTGCAGGATTCTGGCATGGAACTGGTACTGAAAAAGGGCACCACCTCGAAGGTCGACACTATTAGGCTCAGCACCCGCATACAAGTCTGTATAGTGACCCACCTGCCGGATAACAAGAGGTGAATAGTCTCCCACAGCTTCTAGAGCTTTTCCAGTGGGAGAAAAACCCTGGCCTGAGCAGAATCCAGTCTCAGGCCCAGATAGTCCAGTCTCAGGGCTGGCTGCGGTGCAGACTTGTGAAGGTTTAGGAGCCAACCAAACTCTGTCAGGGTTTGGACAGTAATCTCCACATCGCCACGCAGAGTGACAGGATCTGCTACGCGCAGCAGGTCGTTGTCCAAGTATCCCAGAACAGCAATCCCTCATTGGCACAGTAATGCCAGGACCGGGGCCAACGCTTTGGTGAAAACCCATGGAGCGGAAGCTAGACCAAAGGGTAATGCCGTGAATTGATAGTGATCCTCTCCTACAGCAAAGAGGAGGAAGCGCTGATGTTGTGCAGGTAGGCATCTTTGATGTTGATAGAGGCAAGAAAATCCCCTTGATGCAGCAACGCCACCACTGAACTTCTGGATTCCATTCTGAACTTCTGGACCCTCACAAAGCAATTTAGAGCCTTGAGGTCCAGAATCGGTCGCACCATACATTTACAACATATATTTCTTGTTTACTGTGAACAGGTTCGAATAGAACCCCTGAAAACGTTCCGCTTCCAGAACCGGAACAATCACTCATTGAAGAAAAAGGGATTTTATTAAAACTTACCGTAAAATCATTTTCTCCGAGTTCACTGACAGACGCAGCTCATCATGACATGTGGGGTTTATGCTTGTCCCACTAGGAGTTAACTAGGCAGGGAAAAGAAACAGCTGGCCCCTCCCATGGGGGCCGCCCTCTCTTCCTACATAAACCCCCTCATAGCATAGCTCTTCAGTTCGTACACAAGCCATACAATAACAGAGCACAGAGGGGTGGGTGCTGCGTCTGTCAGTGAACTCGGAGAAAAGGATTTTACAGTAAGTTTTAATAAAATCCCTTTTTCTCCTATCGTTCACTGACAGACGCAACCCATCATGACGTGTGGGGACGTCCCCAAGCTGTGTCAAAAAGAGGGGTGGGTAAACGCTAACAGTACCCAACTGAACCTCTAAGGAGGCGCCAGACTGCCGCCTGCAAAACTTTGTGGCCAAAAGCAGCATCCGAAGATGCAAACACATCAACTTTATAAAACTTAGTAAAAGTGTGAACCAAGGCTCAAGTGGCCGCCTTGCACACTTGTGACACCGAGGCCTGGTGTCTGAAAGCCCAGGAAGTGCTAACAGCCCGGGTAGAATGAGCCGTGACCGGAAAAGGGGGAACCTTGCCCCGAACAGAATACGCATGGGTCACGGTTTTTCTAATCCAACGAGAAATCGTAGCTGACAAGGCTGCTAACCCTTTGCGCGGGCCCTCTGGCAGCACAAACAAGGCATCAGCTTTTCGAAAAGAAGCTGTAGCAGCCAAGTACACTCGTAAGGCCCTCACTATGTCCAAAGTATGCAGTTCAAACTCCTTTGGGTGCGATGGACGAGGGAACAATGAAGGAAGGACAAGATCTTCATTAATGTGAAAGGAAGAAACCACCTTCGGAAGCAAGGAAGGAGAGGGTCGCAAGACCGCCTTATCCTTATGCATGACTAAGTAGGGAGACTTGCACGATAGTGCTGCTAATTTAGACACCCGTCTGACGGAAGTGATGGCAACTAAAAAGGCCACCTTCTGCGACAGATATTCTCATAAGGCGGTTTCTGAATTACAGAAAGCACCAAATTCAGATCCCACGGAGCCATCGGAGCCCTCACCCGAGGCGCCACGTGTCGCACACCTTGTACAAAAGGTATGAATCAATGAGTGCGAAGCCAAAGGTCTCTGAAAAAGAATTGCCAGAGCCGATATCTGGCCCTTGAGAGTACTCAAAACCAGTTTTTTGTTCAAGCCCTGTTGTAGAAAAGTCAGGATCCTGGACACGACATAAGAGCGAGGGTTATGGCCCATATAAGCCTTCCAGGTGCGGTGATAAATCTTGCGAGAAGTACACCTGCGAGCTTTTAACAAAGTAGGAATCACGGAGTCGGCGACTTCCCTGTCTCTTAGCACCTGGGTGCATGATGGGTCCCTGAGACAGAAGCAGCGGGAGCCGCCAAGGGGCGTCTGCCACCATTTGCACCACGTCGCGTACCAAGTGCACCGAGGCCAATCTGGAGCCACCAGGATTAATGGTATCCCCTCCGCTATTATCCTGCGTATCAATCGCGGAAGCAGTTTTATCGGAGGGAAGGCGTACAGAAGACGATAACGGCCCCAGGGGGCCACCGGAGCGTCTGTGGCCACTGCAAAGAGATCCTTCATTCTGGACACAAAGGTTTCCACCTTGTGATTGAACTGGGACGCCATGAGATCCACGTCCGGCGTCCCCCATCTGCGGCAAATTTGGTTGAACACCTCCGGGTGGAGAGACCACTCTCCCTGGTCCAGCGTCTCTCGACTGAGAAAGTCTGCCTGCCAGTTCTCCACACCGATAATGTAAATGGCTGAGATCGCCGGAACGTGATGTTCCACCCAACATAGTATCAGAGCTGCCTCCGTTGTAGCTGCTGGACTCTTTGTGCCGCCCTGATGGTTCACATATGCCACTGCTGTGGCATTGTTCGATTGAATTTGAATCGGACGACCCTGCAATCTCACTGTCCAGTGAAAAAGGCACAATCTGATTGCTCTCAGCTCCAGAACGTTGATGGGGAGACGAGCTTCCTGTGACGACCAACGGCCCTGGGTAGACAGCTGCCCCAGGATCCCTCCCCAGCCTGAAAAAGACTGGCATCCGTGGTGATGATCACCCACTGAAGGGACAGGAACGACTTCCCCTGAATCAGGGCAGAGTCCCGAAGCCACCAGGTCAGAGACGCCCTGGTCTGGGAGCTCAGACGGATCAGAAGGTCCAATGACCGAGGGGACCTGTCCCACCGAGCCAGAATTGCTCGCTGAAGGAGACAAGTGTGACTCTGGGCGAATGGTATCGCCTCGAACGACGAGACCATGAGCCCCAGCACCTGCATACAGAACCGTAATGAGGACCGACGGTGTGACAAGAGGGTGCGCACTGCCGACTGCAGAGACAGCAACTTGGCCGGAGGGAGGAACGCCTTCACCTGCTCTGTGTCTAGAATTAGACCCAGATACTCCAGGCGACGGGATGGAGAGACAGACGACTTCTGCAGGTTGATCAACCCGCCGAAGTCCTGCAGTGAGGTCATTGTGATTCCCACATTCTCCTCCAGAGCCGTGTCGGACTCCGCTCGCAAGAGCAGGTCGTCTAGGTAGGCTACTACCGCAATGCCTCTCTGTCGTAGCAACGCCAACACCGGGGCTAGCAGTTTTGTGAAAACTCGGGGTGCTGAGGCCAGGCCAAAGGGGAGTGCCACAAATTGAAAATGGAGGTCTCCCACCGCAAAGCGTAGGAAGCGCTGATGTCGTGGATGAATGGGTACATGGAGGTACGCATCCCTGATGTCCAGAGACGCCAGAAATTCCCCCTGATGAAGGGCGGCCACGACCAAGCGGATAGATTCCATCCGGAATTTCCGCGCCCTGACATACCGGTTCAGGGCCTTCAGGTCCAGTACGGGCCGAACCCCCCCCCCCTTTTTGGGAACCACCAATAGATTCGAGTAGAACCCTCTAAACTTCTCTTCTGGAGGCACTGGCACGATCACCCCCTGGTCTGAGAGTGCTTGTACAGCTCCAAAAAGAGCCTCCTGGCGTTCCTGCGGGAGCCCTAAATTTGATGGGAAGAACCTGTCTGGTGGTAGAGAAGTGAACTCTATCCTGTACCCGGTGGACACCACTTCCCGGACCCAGCGGTCGGAAATGTGAGCCAGCCACTGGCCTGCGAACCCCAGAAGACGTCCCCCCACCCGAAACCGGGTGGGGGCAACCCATCAGGCTGAGGAGGACTTGTCCTGCTTTTCGGTCTTGCGCTGCCACTGCCGTCTTCCGGCCCCTGCAGCGACCTTACCGGGGCGGGTCCCTTTACCTGCTGCGCCCGGGGCGCGAAAAAACTTCTTCTGACCCGAAGGAGGGGGCCCCTGTCTACGGCTAAACTCACGCCTGGAAGGAAGGTACTCTTACCTCCCGTGAAGTCCTTAATAATCTCATCCAAACGTGGACCAAATAGACGTCCACCCTGAAAAGGGAGGTCAACAAGACCTTTTTTGAAAGCGTGGTCACCGGACCAAGAACGCAACCAAAGTATCCGTCTGAGTATGGCGGCAAACATTGTTATTCTGGATAACAGGCAGTAAATCAACAGCCGCATCACAAAGGTACTTGAACCCCTGGAGCAAAAACTCAGCCCTCTGCGGCGCATCCATCAGGCGACCGTCTTCCAGATCCTTCAGGAGCTCTTCCATACACTCGGATAGATATTGTGCCGTCATGGCGGACGCCAAGGCTGGTCGCACAGCGGAACCTGCCACCAGGAACAGCGACTTTAAAAGCGCCTCTGTTTTTCTATCAGCGGGATCCTTAAAAGAAGGAGTCCCTTCCAGAGGAATGGTCGTCGCCTTACTAAGGCGGGCTATCGGTGGGTCCACCACAGGCGATTCCCATTTTTTCAAAAAGCTTTCCTCAAAGGGATAGCGAGCAGCGAACTGTTTTGACAGTGAAGAAGAGTGCTGTGGATGCTGCCATTCACGATAAAGAAAATGATCAAAAAATTAATTGTAGGGGTAAGCCTTGGGGGCCCTAGGGGGCCTAGAGGACCCACACACATACGCAGCAGACTGCGATTCGCCATCCTGACCCAGTCGCAGCTTTGTGCGAATGCCAGCGATAATGGTAGCAACCAACGCTTTCTCGCGCGCAGCCACCGCCCCCTGATCCGCTTCGCCGTCCAATGGGCCCAGTTCCCCATCAGATAGGTCCACTGGGGTCCCTGAGACCCCTGAGGCCACTTCTGGCTCAGAATCCTCCCCTGATGAATAAAGAGGAGGAGGGGGACGCTTCTTGGGGGGCCTGTTGGGCGACCTCCGCCCGGGGGAGAAATTTGCTAAAGACCGCCTGCAGCTGGTCCAAAAATGCCCCTTGCGCAGATTGCGCCTCCTCAGCAGGCTCAGCAGAGTAATCTGCCATTGTTTTCCCCCAGAAAATGCTTAGTGACACACCGGGGGACTAAAAGAGAATGAGGCACCCCCACACTGCCGCTCACCACCGCCCCACAGTGCACCAGGGACCCCAGGAAGACTGCACCCACTGCCACCAGCACCCACAGGGAGCCCAGCTATACTTGCTGTTCCGCTGCCTGTAACCCTGGATGGATCGTCAGTGAACGGCGCCGCCAGATCACCACCGTTCCACAGAGAAGGGGAAACGCTGCACACACGTATATGCAGAGGCATGCAGTCAAAATGACCGCCGTTAAACACTAGAGGCAAAAAAAAACACCTTCTGAGGGAATGCCCCATAGGCCCAAAATGTCTGCGGCTACGGCAAAATGGCGGCGGTCCGCCACAAAATGACAGCCGATCGCCGCATGGCAGCGAAAAAACGATACGAACGGCCTAGACGATCATTGCGGTGCGGGGGGAAGGGGAGGTGCGGGGGTGAACGGGAGCTCCACGCGCCCCACCAGCGGCTACCAAGCAAGAAATGTTTTTTTTTTTGTGTTGCGGTCGTCGGTCCCCCTTTCTACCCCTAAAAAGGCAGGAAGGCAGGAACTTTCACTCACCACTCCGACGAGCGCCGTGGGTAGCCACCCAGTCGCAGACCTTCCGCCCCTTCTTGGGCGGTATGCTGCAGGCCAGAAAATCGCCCTTCCCGAATCGCATCCGGGGCTGGGCGCAAGGGGGGGTTACCCCAGGCCGCCCGCACGGAACGGGCACGATGCGGCGGGTCCCCATACGTCGGGACTGGCTCGCATCAGTCGGCCAGGTCGGGGAAAGTACAGAGCCCATGGACCCTCTATGCCCCGACCGGCTTCTTGATAGCAGATCAATGTCTTGATAGAAGTCAAATAAAAAGAAAAGGAAAAACTAAAATAAAAAAATTGTCATAAACAGGACCACAAATTCCCCTAAAGGGAAGCCAGGTCAACTCCTTGCAAACTAGGCATAAAAACTGAAGAGCTATGCTATGAGGGGGTTTATGTAGGAAGAGAGGACGGCCCCCATGGGAGGGGCCAGCTGTTTCTTTTCCCTGCCTAGTTAACTCCTAGTGGGACAAGCATAAACCCCACACGTCATGATGAGCTGCGTCTGTCAGTGAACGATAGGAGAAACAAGTCCCATACCGCACCCCAGAGGGCTAGTAGGCGTTCCGGAGACAGGCGCACATTGGAGGGGAAAAACCTGTTTGGGGGCCAAGACTGGAACTCTATCTTGTACCCAGACAGGATCACTTCGTGGACCCATTTGTCGGTAATCAATGAGGTCCACGGGCCCGGAAATAGTCAAAGACCCCCCCCCCACCCCAGAAGCGGGTGAGGGCGCCCCTTCAGGCTGAAGGGGTCTTATCTGCAGAGCTAGAAAACCCAGCTCTTGGTTTACCGGGCTAGGGTCGCTTAGCGCCTCCCAAAGACAGTTTAAAAGGGTTTGAACCCTTGTCGGTGGATCCTGAGGGCCGAAAAAACTTCTTATGAGCCGAAAAAGGGGGGCCCCGCTTATTAAGTACTCTTCCCTCCAGTGACATTTTTTATGATGTCGTCCAGAGTGGCCCCAAACAGATGATCACCTTGAAAGTCAGTTAGGGCTTTTTTAGAAGTCTGGTAAGCCGACCAGCACTTAACCCAATACCCGACTAAGCACCACCGCCGACACAGACAGCTTAGAGAGCAAGGGAGCTGCATTCAACGAAGCATCAAAGACAAACTGCAACCCCTGGACCAACTGGTCTGCCAATTCAGCAAAGGCAGGATGGACTGCTCTCCCTCCAAACCATGTCGCAACAGTTTTGCCTACTCGGTTAGGGTCTGAGATACCAGAGCCACGGCCAGCACCAGCCTAAGTACCGAGCCCGCAATAGTGAACATAGTGCGGCCCTGAGCCTCCGCCTTCTGGTCAGACGGATCTTTAAAAAGGCAAGGGAGATTTTGCTAGGCCGCCGCCTGCAAGCCAACTCCACGCGGGACACAAAGGACTCAAGGACTGCCGTCAGTGTGTCCAAGGATGGCTGATACCCAAAAGACCCTGCAGCCTCAGAGGGGGTCAGGTGGGGAAATCGGTTCCTGAGACTCCATAACAATGGGGAAGGGGCCCACAGCACCAAGTGTGACCACTGCTCTGGGACACCCCCACACCGGTAACAAAAACACTGGCTCACCAGGACATCCCACACCTACAGCAGAGAGAGGAGGGGACCCCACCAGACTCACCACCCCGCCGATAGAATGCTAGCTGCCTCAGAGGTAAAGCTGCAACCATGTGGCGTCCACGGGAGAAAATCCACGTGTCCAACATCGGGATACAAAGTAGGGACTTGTCTCTGCTAAAAAAAACACAGTCTCAGGCTCCACAGTAATGGCTGCCGCTGCTAAACACCAAAGACACCTGTATCATGGCCGCCAAGCTACAGAAAAATGGCCGCAGACCATAGGAAACTGCATGTTGCAGTTCCAGAGGCTCCGGCTACAAGAAAATGGTTGCCTGCCGTGGCTCAACAGGATCCAGGGGGACCCTGGGGGGAAACCAGGAGCGCCCCCCCCCCAGCCAGTACCACAGTACTGGCCCCACAGGCCAGAGGCCTATCCCACATGGCATAAGAGAGGGGCGAGGAGGGACTCACTAGAAGGACCTCCTCGCCACTGAAGTGGGGGCTGTCAGCCATGAGAGCCGCTGCGACGCTGGCCTGGACACGGTCGTATGTGACCTCGCAAGACGTTTATCTCGCCGAGCCAGCCCCCATCCAGTGGGGCTAAGTCGCGGCCGATCTAGCGTGTAGCTGCGGTTTGCACGCGCTGGCTGGCCAGCCTGGGGAGACCACTGGATACTTCGTGACCAGCCCGTCGCCCAGTCAGGCAGTTGCTTGTAGATCTCACCGGAAAAAAAATCCTCAAAAAGAAAATAACAAAAGACTTTGCCAGGACTAGAGATCCAAGCAGGGAACTAGGTTCTTACTACTGACTAGGCAGAAAAAAACTGAAGTCCTACAGCAGAGGGGGGGGGGGGGTGTATACCACCTAGGACTGCCCCTGGGTGTAGCCAAGTATTTTGTCTGCCTAGTGTCCTACTCCTGTAGGGGGCGGTATAACCCAATGGTGATGTCTAAGGAAGCGCTGTGTCCGTCAATGAACGTAAAAGGAAAAACTTTTTTCCGTGTTGCTGATCTCTTACCTTAACCAACTATGCCATCCATCTTCTTCTGAGCTCTGTAGTTGCAATAGCCAGCTGATCTTGCTGAAAAACTCTTACTGCCCAGTGATATCGTTTGTAAGACCGCTGCTATTCATCCTGTATCCCCAGCCAGCAGGCTTGTCACTTCCCACTAGTAGTTCTCTAAAGCGAGCAGGGATTTCTATTTCCTCCATGCTCGCTGTAGTGGGCGGAGGGGGTCACACAGTCCCAGTCTATGCTGCCCATAGAGGTGGTGTCCTCCTTCTCCTCCCTCCCCTCTCTCCTCCTCTGCTCCCTGCCAGTACCGCCCCCACCCCACAGTGCAGAGCAGGGATCGTTACCAGAAATCATCCGCATGACAGAGCGGGGATATCGGGCTGACAGGTCTTGTATGTGAGATGCCGATCGTCGTAACGTACCGCCTCCCATACCGGCATTGGAACAGTGTGCTGTCTATCACAATGCCGGTCGGGGACGTTATGGTGATCTGTGTTTTCACATACAAGACTGTCACAGCTCGAGATCCCTGCTCTGTCATCAGGATTCTTTCTGGTAATCCCCTGCACATATAGGCACTGATAAGACCGCATTGATAAGCTGCACTGGTGAGACGGCACTGATAAGCTGCACTGGCGAGATCGCACTGATAAGCTGCACTGGAGGGCACTGGTGAGAACGCACTGATGGGCACTGATAAGCTGAACTGATCAGGCAGCACTGATATATTGCACTGATGAGACTACACATATGGGCACTGATAGGCTGCACTGATAAGCAGTGGACACCATCCACTGCCAAATAACTGTAGGAGAGGTTTTCACTATCCCTGCAAAGTTTGCAGTTATTTTTTTTTTGTCTTATTTTCAGTGTGCTGTGTATTATATGTGACGTTACATATCACAGAAACCAGTATTGTGGTAAAATTGAAGCTTATTGAGATTTCCATACATTAGAAGGTTAGCGCTCCACTTTTTTGCTTTTTTTTTTCATGTGGACATTTATTTGTGTCACATGCTGATGTAAAGCAGCATGGCCTGGCTCTTTCTGTGTTGTGGCTAGGGATGTTCTCACATACACCATACTAGCACTGATTGCTTTCTGAAAGATCTCATAGCTGCAGGAGGAGGAGGAATATTTCTAATACTGAATTACAGCAGATTACAGTGTGTATAACATATAATTATGGGCATGTCTACAGTTCAGTAATGATTACATAAAGCATGTAAGGGCAATGTGCTTATCTCCTGTTGTGGCAGGAGGGGGAGAGTGCAAATATGCTTTGCATTTATAAGGCTGTAACCTACCTATCCTGCTGTGTGCTACTGAGCAGTATGGCTGGCTGCAGAATGAGGGGTGGTGATTTTGTTGAAGTGGGCTTGTACACATTTACATGTACAGGCCTAGTGTACCCTCCCAAATTAATTGCAATCCCAAACATTCATGGGAAATGTAGTTTGATTATGGATTTGAGAGAGGGGAGAGGATATGATGCAATCACTGTTCTAACAGCTGCTCCCTTAGCAGAATACATGATGCATTTTTTGATTTAGAGAGCCGACTTCCTGAAAATTCAATTAGACTTCTCTGTTCAATGGTAAGGAATTGCACAAATGTAATAACGGTTTAGTGTTGTGTGTGTGTGTGTGTCTGTGTATGTGTGGGGGGGGGGGGGGGGGGGGGGGAATGGGGAATTTTTTGCCAATCCCGGAGTCCTGCTTTAAGGGTCATAATGTCAGGGTTTATAGCAATAGATGAGTGACATCCTAAATTGTAGATCCTGGTATAAAGTCCAAAACTTCCCTTTACACTCACGTGTGAGCAATGGATGCACTCAATAGTGCCGTTTGCCTTCCCCCAATCCCCTTATCCATCTCCTCCTCCTCCTCAGTATAGCGAACGCAATCGGAATGATTGGGCTGTTACGCTAGACATTCCATTTGCCAATGCCTCTCCAAAACAAAAATGTGTTCATCTGTTTCGCTTTATTTTTCTCCAGCACTCCTACTCTCCATCCAGAAATATGAAAAGGATGTGATGTAAGAGGTAAAAATAACCTGCCAAAGGCATAGCAATTTAACGCTCACAAAAATATGTGTCAATACACGTAAACACGGATGCCAGTGTGCACAAAAATACACATCAACACTCATCAATGGAATGCAACACACATCCATTTTTTAAACATTTGTACGCATTTTAATGCAAGTTTATGTGCGAACAAGTCCTAAGTGCATGAAATACGGAGCAATTTGCTACACTGTTACATTAAAGTATATAATCCCTCACCTTGTAAAACAACCCATTCAGTTTGAAATAGAAATAAAAAGAAAAACATTTATGATGTATACATATAGTTATTATTAGTGAGCACATACCCTCTGTTTTCAGCTGCATAGAAATCTTAAAAACTGGGGGAAGAGAAGCAGCAGTGCACTAGTCTTTTTAATGAATGGTTGTGCAGGGAAGTCTGATCATTGGAGTTCTCAGCTCAGTTAAAAAACTGACCACCACGCTGTACTCTCCTGCCTTGTGTGGACAGATTTTATTAAAGAGTAGGGAGGGTTGGCAGGAACACCAGGGATTTCACATAAAGGAAGCAATACAAAGAGAACCGGAAACAGCAGGCACATATCCGGAATATGAAACTCTGGATTGACATATTCTTTAATGGTTTAACACGGTAAACATGCTGCACTTTATGGGAGGATAACCAGAGTGAATTTGTGACAACTAATTAACTCATACCTGTATCACCATGTATTTCAACAAGGCCTCAAGAAAATAACTAGTAAGATCTTCCTGTGCTTTGTCTCCTGACTGGGGGGGAACCAGGGGTGTAATTTCCTCAATTGTAACTTGATCTAAAAAAAAAAGAAAAAAAAAAAAAGTTTTTTTAGAGACCATCACACCGATTTTAATACCGGATAAAAAAGTAATTCAAATTAAAGTGTTACTAAACCCACAACAGTAAAATCAGTCTGTATATGCAGTACAGCATGCTTGTTATACTCACTGTGGAACCTAAGGGGTTAATCCTGTGCATTGTGTAAAAAGGCTGTTTTATCCTGTCTTCTCTGATCCTCCCCCTTCTTTTACTGTCTCCAATCAATCTGCTGATAGAACAGGCACTCTACACATGCTCAGTGTGGTGTGTATTTCTAGAGAGTTTTTTCTTTTGGGGGGAGGGTGCATGTGATCAGCACAGGGCCAATCAGTACTGTCCAGACTGAGGGCCAGGGGTCATGCAGCCTCACGGGACAGTCAGAGGAGGATGAAAACTCCATCTACGAGCTTTAACCAGACACTGATAAAAATCACAAGACTGCTATATACTGCTGATGATGAGAGGTATTTAGCAATTTATAGTTACTAAAATAATTGCATTTCCATGTTTTGTGTACTGTGGGAGACCATATATAGTGAATGCAGGGTCCTGGGTTTAGTAACCAGCAGTCTAGCAAATCATAATTTAAAAAAATGCAGCCACATTGACAAGAATTTTCACTGCTAAAAAAACCTGATGTCCACAGTCCCACTGAACATAACCCTTTACCCTAGTCTCATTCTAACCAGTCCCTTCTGCCCTATGCTCACCTTAATCAGCCCCATTCACCATGGCCTCATCCTAACCAGTCCCCGCCAACTTAGCCTCATTCTTGCAGGATTAGCTGTTCCATCACAGTACAAGTACAATAAACCATTTTTATTTCACAATTAAAAAAATTAAAAACTATATGATTGATCATAATTATTCTGGTACAATTTGCTGCTAAATACCTTATGAGGTTATATCCAACTCTAAAACTGACAACAATTTTCCAATTAATTCTATCTATTCTGCGAGTAAAGCCTAGTACACGCGGGCTGAATGATGGGTGACATTGGCCGGTTCAAAATAAATTGGCCGATATTCGGCCCATTTGTATGGCAGCCAGTCCAACAGAAGCCGGTGTGTGCGCCGGCTTATGTCAGACGTGCATGCTGGAAGCCCATCAGCCGACCGGACCCCGATCAGCGCTCTCTGGCAGGGGGGCCCCATCAGAACACAACAGCTCAGTGGGGGAGATCACTATACTAACATCAGATCGTTAGTACAGCAGCTCCAAACACTGTCTATTTTCCTGCTGGGCTGAACAGAAAAAAAAGCGAATGGTCTGTACTAGGCTTAAGCCTCTGAAGAAAAAAAGCATGCAAAAAAGATCTTGTCAAGTGATTAAGTCATGCATGCATAGTGAAAGTAATTCGCACAATCTAATAACATCTTACTTTCTTGTACATTCAGTGGAAGGTTGATAAGACTATCCAAAGTATATATGCCATGATCAGAAGGGGGAGCCGGGAATCCAGGAATGAGGCAGGCAAACATGCAGAGCTGCTCCCAACTACAGTTATTCTGAAGTGCTTGAAGCCACAGGAGAAACAAACGCATTCCTTCAAGGCGGATCTAAGGAAATACACACTAATCATTTACATGGAAATAAATCACAAACAGTAAACCTATATATGAACCTCATTTGCCAGTTTCAACATGTAACGAAACATCATCAGTTATAGCAAAGCTGTCATCAATCAGTAAAGAACAATGTAAAAACTACAGGCTTACATGCAATGCATTGTGGTATTAGTGTGGACATGGCAATGACCTTCAGAAAGTCTGTATTTTCATAGGAAATTTAGGCGGCTTCTAAGGTGTACTGAAGGGTTTGAAAGGAAATTCAAATGTATGTACTTTCAACCTTATAGCAACAGTCACCAACCTTTTTTGCTCCACAGACCGGTTTCACGGGTGATTATCCACTTTTTAATATGAAAGCATTCCGCCCCTCTGTGCAGATCTCCTGCTCCTCCCACCCCCTGCTCTGCTAATAAGATGACATGGCCGGTGGAGCAGGAGAGGAGACACAGGCATGGCTACACAGTGGGAGGTGGGTGGTGACTGCCGCCTGTCACAGCCCTGTCTGGACCACGATCACCAATCGCCTTCCGCTGTGCGGCCCGGTTATCAGTGGGCCACGGACCGGTACTGGTCCGCGGCCCGGGGGTTGGGAACCCTTGCCTCATAGTATTTGGATATTTCATACATATTTAGTGACAGCTTAACCTTGAAGTATTGCCACATAGCACTTGTCCCCATTAAAATCTTAGTAACATGTTAAAGAAAATAAATATTTCTATTGTGTCATCGCTGACTGTAGTTCCACCTGCCCTGAAACCTAAAAAAATGGGAGTTTCTCTTGGGGTGTAACAGTGGGGAAATGGTTGAAGCTGGAGAAAAGCACTTTAATTCACTAATATACAAGCTGACAAGAGCCACAGCAACTACTATACTAATTTATCTTGGATAAGTGTATGTCACGTACCTGATGGTTGAGTCTGACTTATGCGGGGGCAACCTCCCTTGCGGCCCTGGTTCAAGAGCCCCTGGTAGGGGAGACAGGGAACTCTGGAGCACAGGGGGGCACGAGGGCTGGACTAGATCACAGATGGCAGGTGATGGTCCGCTGAAGCTCGTGCAGGTGGATGGTCGGTGATGCAGGCCGGGTCGGTAACGGGCTGGCAGTGTGGTACAGATGGTGCGGGCAAGCGGGTAGTCGGGTACAGGCAGGGTCGGCAACGTGCGGGCAATAGAAGGTTCAGAGGATCAGGCAGAGGATGGGCGAACGGGCGTGGTAGACATGGCGTGACGGTCGGGCAAT
>BLSH010327817.1:974505-996503 GCA_018402905.1 Glandirana rugosa | reverse complement strand
TAAAATATATGTAACTGTCAAACTAAATTTTTTTTTACGTAACAAAATTCTTTTTCTTTGGAGACTTGAGCCGAACATTATGAAAAATCCTCCACGACCACTATAGTGACAACGACTGGTGATGTATGACCCTTTACAACCATAAATCTTAGGGTGTTCTTACACGAGGACGTGACACGACCTTGTGTAAAAGTGTTCTAAAGATTGTGGGCCGAGAGGACCATACACCAATATTTATTATTCACAAATGAAAATCGTAGGTACATTTTTACCTCTGACGAGTAACACCGGTTAATCTAAGGACAAAAAATTCAGTGATATCACCAGCACCTCCTAAAAAGTATTACAAGCCGAGTTCAGAGGTTTCTTTTTCTTAAAACAATGCATTTTTTTTTAAATCAAACTGTCAATGTATATAAAATAGATATGCACCCACAAACAGCTCCACCGATCGCTGTTCCACTTTACTGACCTTTAAGGAGTTTCCGGTGTGAAGTAATTTTTTTAGAATCAGACCTAAAAGATGGAAGTAGATGTTCACATTATACAGCAAAACAACTAAAAACGAGGTCATTTTAACAAACCAAGAACACTGCATTTAAAACATTTGGAATCAACCCATACACAACTTAATTTTAGTTTTGAGTGGTTGCTGTGTAGCAAATTCATGCAGACTTCTTAAATCTCTTGGGGACTCCATTGTGGGGGTGTCCCTTCCTAAACTCCCAGCTTGGCCCAACTACTGTAGGCATCCTAAAGCCAATGATGGCACCCCAGTTAATGTTTTGACTCCCTACAGTGCACAGTAAACAAATAACCATTGTAAGAAAGTGACACTTTTGTTAAAGCACTGTTGTAGCCCAGTTTTAGGCATTTTTGGCCTTTAACCATTTGCCAACTGGGCACTTTTACCCCCTTTCTGACCAGGCCAATTTTCAGCTTTCATCGCTGTCGCACTTTGAGTGCCGTGTTGCATAACCGTCATTCAAACAAAATTTTTATCATTTTTTCCACATAGATAGAGTTCACTTTTGGTGGTATTTAATCCCCACTAGGTTTTTTTTTTTTAAAGGTTAAAAAAAAAAACACAAAACTTTATAATTTGTTATAAAATTTTGGAAACCGGTAATTTTTCTCCTTCACTGATGTGCACTGATGGGACTACACTGATTAGCAGCACTGGTGGGCACTGTTTCGACTGCACTGATACTCAGTGTCCTGATTATAAGTGTAGGTGTCCCTTTTAGAGAAGACGGTTATCAACACTCTAATCCTCTCCTCATGCTGTCAGCAAGAGGAAAGCAATGCCCATAACCGGCTTCTATTTACATCTGTGATCAGCTGTGATTGGACACAGATGAGCACGTTGTAAAGAGCTGCTGATTGGCTCTTTACTTCAATCTGTGATCAGCAGTGTCCTCCAGCCTCTCAGAACTAGCCGCCTAGTACTAGCTATAGCACGGTCGGCAAGTGGTTAAAGTACAGTTAAGAACGTATTAAACAATTTTATGTTTTATGCTATAGTAGAATCTGTTTGACTAGCTGTCACTGATAGTCAGATGATCTGTTATTGTCCAATGAACACAAGTCACTATTACAGATTTAGAACCTCCCCCTTAAATAAAAAGAATCAATTATTTTTAATCCTCATGCATCTAGCATTAGTAAATAGATAGGAAAGTATATCATATTTACTTGTTTTAAACTTTTTTTTTTACATTTCTTCAGTTACTGGATTCCAGGCCTAGGCAAATGATGTCATACATCCCAGGAGTCTTCAGGAGGGGAGGAGGGAATTTCTCAGCTAAGCGCACTCTCCTGTATGCATGCTTGAGCTAAGGACAGAAGGATTCCAGGAAGTAAAGGCTACCTGAATCATCTGCCCTTACTCAAGATGACCACAGCGAGAAAAGCGAGGGGGTTGTTTTTCAAAGCAATTTTACAACAAAATAAAGCATGCGGATATAGATGGATGGGGGAGTGTGCTTTAAATATTAAAAGTGAATTAAATAGTGTTTTTGGTTTGCGGTGCTTAGATGCAGTGAAGGTCCGCTTTAACCACACTCACATACATGGGTGTTTTTTTTATATTGTAGAACTACGGCAGTGGCGAATAGGGCCTGTTCGCACCGGGAATGTCGGTACTGCGCTGGGAAGTCTCAAGACAAGGCAAGGTAAAAAGTGTTGTTCCCTATGATTCCAGTTCACATCACTGCGCTAAAATGTGTACTGAAAAAATCGTGTAGCATGCAGTGCTTTTATAAGCGCAGCATGAAACATCAATCCAACCAAGAGAATTCAATATGTCACTTTGTGACAATTTAATAAAGTTTGCACCAAAAAAAAAAACAAAAAAAAAAACGAAGTAAACAGTGCAATGTGCCTTCACACAGCACACCAGCATCTGTGTTCTATCTAATGCAATTGTTGGTGTGAACGGCTCCCCCTGGAGTTAAAAAATGATTTAATTCCGTAGGATTAAAGCAGAGCAGCCATATACTGTATATAGTATATTGCACCAGTATACTGTGCCACAGATTCACAGCTCAGTAATGGCTATTTCACGCTGATCTTTACAGACATATATAAAACACAGCAGCGCTTCCATAAATATTCAGAAAAATACATAGAAATAAAACCTAAAGGGTTAGAAATATAAATCCCCTCTGGGTCTTTGTTCATAGATCTAAATCACTAAAATCTCTCCAAAGATGAATGGAAAAAGTCCCAACACTTCGGAGTCACGTGCTGGCATGATGATATTCTGCCTCACCAACCAATAGAAATGTGTAGGGAGGAGGAGGGGGCAGTTGTATTGAATTACAACCTCTTTTGGCAAATAAAAAGGCAATCAATTCTATACAGTGCATTGAAAAAGTATTCATACCCCTTGAGATTTTCCACATTTTGTCATGTAACAACCAAAAACATAAATGCATTTTATTGGGATTTGTGATATATCAGCACAAAGTGGCACATAATTGTGAAGTAAAAGGAAAATGATAAATGGGTTTCATAATATTTTACAAATAAATATATGAAAAGTGTAGCATGCATTTGTATCCAGCCTCCTTTACTCTGATACCCCTAACTAAAAATCTAGTGGAACCAATTGCCTTCAGAAGTCACCCAATTAGTAAATAGAATTCACCTGTGTGTAATTTAATCTCAGTATAAATACAGCTGTTCTGTGAAGCCCTCAGAGGTTTGTTAGGGAACTTTAGTGAACAAACAGCATCATGAAGACCAAGAAACACACCAGACAGGTCAGGGATAAAGTTGTGGAGAAGTTTAAAGCAGGATTAGGTTATAAAAAAAATATCCCAAGCTTTGAAGATTTCATGGAGCACTGTTCAATCCATCATCCAAAAATGGACAGAGTATGGCACAACTGCAAACCTACCAAGACATGGCCATCCACCTAAACTGACAGGCCGTGCAAGGAGAGCATTAATCAGAGAAGCAGCCAAGAGGTCCATGGTAACTCTGGAGGAGCTGCAGAGATCCACAGCTCAGGTGGGAGAATCTGTCCACAGGAGAACTATTAGTCATGCACTCCACAAATCTGGCCTTTATGGAAGAGTGGCATGAAAGCCATTGTTGAAAGAAAGCCATGGGAAGTCTGTTTGCAGCTTGCGAGAAGCCATGTAGGGGACACAGCAAACATGTGGAAGAAGGTGCTCTGGTCAGATGAGACCAAAATTGAACTTTTTGGCCTAAAAGCAAAACGTTATGTGTGGCGGAAAACGAACACTGCACATCACCCTGATCACACCACTCCCCGTCGTGAAACATGGCGATGGGAGCTGGTCAGAGTTGATGGGAAGAATTGACTGGGCAATCTTAGAAGAAAACTTGTTAGAGTCTGCAAAAGACTTGAGACTGGAGCAGAGATTCCCCTTCCAGCAGGACAACGACCCTAAACATACAGCCAGAGTTACAATAGAATGGTTTAGATCAAAGCATATTCATGTGTTAGAATGACCCAGACAAACTCCAGACTTAAATCCAATTGAGAATCTGTGGCAAGACTTGAAAATTGCTGTGCACAGACGCTCTCCATCCAATCTGACAGAGCTTGAGATATTTTGCAAAGAAGAATGAGCAAAAATGTCCTCTCTAGATGGGCAAAGCTGGTAGAGACTTCCCCAGAAAGACTTGCAGCTGTAATTGCAGTGAAAGGTGGTTCTACAAAGCATTGACTCAGGGGGCTGAATACAAATGCACTCCACACTTTTCACATATTTATTTGTAAAAAATGTTGAACACCATTTATCATTTTCCTTCCACTTCACAATTATGTGCCACTTTGTGTTGGTCTATCACATAAAATCCCAATAAAATACATTTACGTTTTTGGTTGTAACATGAGAAAATGTGGAAAACCTCAAGGGGTATGAATACTTTTTCAAGGCACTGTATGTCAACAGTGTATTTAGCCATCCACCTTGAGTTTATTTATTACAGGTACTTGCATAGCATTGCCAATTTAAGCTGCACTTAACAAATTGCACGTATCAGTCCCTGCCCCCAAGGAGTTTACAGTGTGTCAGTGGATCTCTCCCCCCTGCCCTCTTCTTCCCAAACACAAAATACCCTGGTGTATACAGCTCTGAAAGCTGATAAAAAACTTTACTCAAATAAAATTAAATATACAAATAATACCAAGAAAAAAACATTTACCTTGTTTTTGACCTTTTAATAAAAGCAAAAAGGGAAAACAAATGTTGGAGGTCTCGGTCAGAGCCACTCAGATCTCCTGCAGTGGTCTTTGGCACCCTCCATTTTATATTGGTGACCACTAAAGCCTTGAGACAATTTCTAGATGTCAGAAGGAAATTATAGGTGCTCACCTCACACTTTCCCTACACTGTGTTTGAACCCGTGTCTTTGCGTTCCCAGACTGCAACTCTGATTGTGTATTAAAGACCGGCATCACAAATGCACACATTACTGTGACTGTCTTAAAGCGATACTAAACGTTCATGGTTTTTTCCCTTCAAAATAACAAACATGTTATACTTCCCTCCTCTGTGCAAGAGTTTTGCACAGAGTGGCCCCGATCCTCCTTTTTCTGGGGTCCTGCTGTGGAGCTCCTGGCTCCTCCTGTTCTCGAGTGACCTGTCAGGGAAGCGCTCCCCCTGGGGTCACTCATACGGGCGCGCTCCCGTGTCCTGTTGCTGCGTCCATTGACACAGACAACAGCACTCGGCCCCGCCCCTGGCTCCTGTGTAACTGGACTTGATTGACAGCAGCGGGAGCCAATGGTTCCCTTGCTATCAATCTATCCAATGAGGACTCGAGACACCGGTTGGAGCTGCTAGGCTCGACCCTGACGCGGGAACAATCAGACTCAGGTAATGAAAACGGGGGGGTGGTCTGAGGGGCTGCTGCAACTAAAAGTTTTTCACCTTAATGCATAGAATGCCTCCCAGTGAAAAACCAGGAAGGTTTACAACCCCTTTACTACACATCTTTTCTATATACAATATATAATATGTCTATGTACTATATGTCTGATATATCTGTGATATATGCCAAGGCTGCTACTTCTAAAATGTAAGGAACACCCATTATTGAAGTGTTCTTAAGAACACTTTAATATTTTAAACCTCAACCAAACAATGCATACCCAGCTGCAGCTCACATCTACCCCGGTACATGGATGCCACTAAATCTTAAAGAAAAGAGAGCTGCACTACCTAGTGAAATTCCACACAAGCATGTATAAAATGACCTATATTAATTAACCAGTCCCGGACCACCCACTGCATATATACTGCGGCAGGGCGACCCGTCTGCACGAAACAATGTACCTGTATGTTGTCCACGTGACCTGGTCTGGGGCGGTCACTCCCACACCACACATAGCAATTTGCCATGGTGACATGTTTCAAGAGCATATCCCCCTTTCTCAAGTCTTAAGCAGGCGGATTTCTTGAGACATCCAGTTAGTGACCAAATGTGTAGATGTGGAACTTCCAGTGATGGCATTTCCGTTCAGAGGAATGCATAATAGCTCCAGGGCTGAACAGAGCAGCAGCTTCTTCCTGATACTAGGTGTGCTGGTGATTCCGGGTGCCGGAGGGGCACCTATTATTGGGAGTGCATTTCTTTCATTTTAATTTGAGCAGTTTCAAAATAAAGATGGTGTGCATCAATACTTCTATCAGTCTAGGTTTCCCATGATTTTGAACATTATGTCAATGGACATTCCCGTGGATGGTTGCTCCTGTGCCTCTTGGGGCTGACCTTTTCTGGAGGAGAATTTTTCATCATAAGCGCTGATGGACCTTTTTACTGATAATAAGGGGTCAATTAAATTTGGTGAGTAGGCATTCTTTAAGAGGCACACCACAGCACATTGTCTTGGGCATTTCAAGGTGGTGAAAAGTGGGCATTTAAAGGGCACTTGGCCAACCAGGTAGGACTTTTTTCTTTGGCACTTATATTTTTTGCAAACCTTTAGCACAATAGATTCATTGGATTTAATGGCTTGGTTGATGTTTTATCCATATTATTAAAGGGTAACTCTTTTTGTTGATGAAAAAAAAAAAACATTCCCCTTTGGGTGATCTATGTACATTGCAGGGATTTTTAACAAAGTTTCTTACCTTTTGTTATTCTGAAGAAATTAATCTGTATGGGAGTGGTTTTATAATTACCAGTCAGCTGCTGCACCTTTAGATGCGATTTCCCTTTGGGAGAATCTCACTAAATTTTTACTGCAGGGGATGCCAAAAACCTGACTTGTATCTTAGTGCAGACTTCTAGGAAAAATCATTAAGCCAATCACACAAGCAGGAAATTACTTTTCCAGGGGGCATTCTGTACACAGAACGCCTCCAGGTAGCCATATTGCATTGCATTTTACAGAAAATGACAGCTTTGCAGACTGAAAAGGAAAGGTAATTTTTAAAAAACATTCAATTGATATATGATCTGAGTCGCAATTATATAAGCTATATATATTTTGTTTAATTCGCTATTTTTTACCCTCAAAAGTTGAGATACCCTTTAAGAATGTATGTGTTATTTGAACTATTTTTTAGGATTATTAAATTCACATTGCACTATATGAATTGTGTACTTTATGATTTCAGATTTGGTTAAATGTGTATAACACATCAATATTTATAGGCCATTTTATATGCATTTGTATTGAATTTCAGTAGGTAATACAGCTCTCTTCTTTTGGTATTTATTACCTATACCTACCTAAAACATCAATGCTGACACTTCCACAGAGTAGTTAAATATAATATATAATAAATTGGAATTTTCCTATGTTTAAAGTGTTACTAAACCTAAGACACTGCATTCACTATATCTGGTCTCCCACAGGACACAGAACATGGAAATGCAATTATTTTAGTAAATATAAACTGCTAAATACCTTTTCTCATCAGCAGTTAGAGCAGTCTTGTGACTTCTATCAGTGTCAAGCCAAGCACTGGTTAAAGTCTGTAGGAGGAGTTTTTCTAACTGTCCTATGAGGCTTCATGACCCCTGACCCTCTGTCTGGACACTGACTGGCTCTGTGCTGATCACATGCACTCTCCCAAGGAAAAAAAAAAAAAAAAAAAAAAAACCTCTCTAGCAATACACACCAAACTGAGCATGTCTCCATATAGACTCAAGTGTTATCAGAAAAGTATTAGGAGTCAGTGGAAGGAGGGGATTAAATAGCCTTTTTACACAATGAGTATTAATCCCTTAGGTTCCTCAGTGAGTATACCAAGCATGCTTTACTGCATATATAGACCGATATTACTGTTGTGGGTTTAGTAACACTTTAAGAACTTTGAAAACATGGGAAACACAAAAATAAAAACACCTGTTTTAGCAGATAACACAGCCCTGCGCAGTTCTCCTTTCTGGGCTACAGAACACCCCCTCCCTCTCCTCATCTCCATATTGTAAGCTCCCTCGAGCAGGGCCCTCCTAACTCTTGCACTATAAGTATAATGTCTCACTTTATTTCAACCCATTGGCACAATATAAATCCTGTATAACAACATAATGGAAAGGTGTTCTTTAGTCTAGCAAGACAGAAATGAAAACACTACTTGGGATTTCATTGCAGTAGAGTTATCAGTCTAAGGCCCCTTTCACACTTATGCGTCTTGTCCTGGGACTCGGGACTGCAAATGTGCATGACAAGTTGTACCCCATGATTTCCAATGAGTACTGTTCATATCTGTGCAACTTCTAAGTAGTTCCTGCACTACTTTGTTCCAACTTTGATGCGACTTGAGGTCCACAGACCTCAAGATTACACAGGCATTGCTTCAAGTCACGGCAAAATTGCAGCAAAAATTGCGGCAAAAAAATTGGGGCAAAATTGCTTTTCTGTACTTTTTTATTCTTCCCCAGATATACAATTTAACTAGCTGGTATTTGCAAGTGAAAGGAGAGACAGCAGCTAATATTGCTCCTTAACCACTTCAATACAGGACGTTTATACCCCCTTCCTGCCCTGACCAATTTTCAGCTTTAAGCTCTCTCACACTTTGAATGACAATTACTTTCTCGTGCTACACTGTACCCAAACAAATTTGTTATTTTTTTCACACAAATAGAGCTTTTTTTTGGTGGTATTTAATAACTTCTGGGTTTTTTATTTTTTGTGACACAAGTGAAAAAAGTGCGGAAATTTTGAAAAAAAAAAAAAAAAAAAACTTTTTTTAGTTTCTGTGATAAAATCTTGCAAATAAGTAATTTTTGTTCATAAATTTGGGCCAAAACCTATACTGCTACCTATCTGATTAAAATAACCCAAATAAGTGTATATTATTTGGTCTGTGTGAAAGTTATAGAGTCTACAAGCTATGGTGCCAATCATTGAAAATTGATCACACCTGATGTACTGATGGCCCATCTCATTTCTTGAGGCCCTGAAATGTCAGGAATGTACAAATACCCCCCA
Organism: Glandirana rugosa; assembly: GCA_018402905.1. NCBI lineage: Eukaryota > Metazoa > Chordata > Amphibia > Anura > Ranidae > Glandirana > Glandirana rugosa. The sequence goes on along the minus strand of BLSH010327817.1, from coordinate 987,574 downwards.
AATTACCCCTTTTGAAAAGCAGACATCCCAAGGTAAGTTGTACTTTTTTCCCACAATTCTTGGGAAAATTAAGAAATTATTATTATTTAATTTTTTTTTTTGCACAAAATTGTCATAACAAGTTATTTCTCACGCACAGCATATGCATACTTCCAATTACACACCAAAATAATTCTGCTGCTCACCCCGAGTATGGCGATACCACATGTGAGACGTTTTCTCAGCCTGGCCACATAGAGAGGTCCAACATGCAGGGAGCACCGTCATGCATTCTAGAAGCAGAATTTTCACATCTAATTTCCTAACGACCTATTACAATTTTGAAGGCCCTGGAGCACCAGGACAATGGAATTACCCACAAAATGACCCCATTTTGGAAAGCAAACATCCCAACATATATTCTATGAGGCACTGTGAGTCTTTTGAAAGGTTCATTTTTTTTCAGAAGTCTTCGAAAAACGTGGAAAGAAAATGAAAACGCTTTTATTTTTACACAAAGTTGTCAATTTATAAGATATTTCTATCATATAGCATGTATATAGCAAAAATTAACCCCCAAAATATATTCTGCTACTCGTCCCGAGTATGGCGATACCACATGTGTGAGCCTTTTTCACACCCTGGCCACATACAGAGGCCGAACATGCAGGGAGCACCGTCAGGCATTCTAGGAGCATAAATTACACATAAAATTTCATTCATACCCATCAAACTTTTGAAGGCCCTGGAGCACCAGGACAGTGGAATTACCCACAAAATGACCCCATTTTGGAAAGCAAACACCCGAGGTATATTCTATGAGGCATGGGCTGCAGATAGGTACTCGGGTACTCTGATGGGCTGCAGTTAGGTACTCAGGTAATTTGATGGGCTGGAGACAGGTACTCAGGTAATCTGATGGACTGGTAAAAGGTACTTCGGTACTCTGATGGGTTGTTGACAGGTAGTCGGGTAATCTGAAGGGCAGGTGACAGGTACTCGGGTACTCTGATGGGCTGGTGACAGGTACTCGGGTACTTTGCTGGGCTGGTGACAGGTACTCGGGTACTTTGCTGGGCTGGTGACAGGTACTCGGGTACTTTGCTGGGCTGGTGACAGGTACTCTGGTACGCTGATGGGCAGGTGACAGGTACTCGGGTACTCTGATGGGCAGGTGACAGGTACTCGGGTACTTTGGTGTGTTGGTGACAAGTACTCGGGTACTCAGATGGGTTGGTGACAGGTACTCGGGTACTCAGATGGGATAGTGACAGGTACTTGGGTACTCAGATGGGCAGGTGACAGGTACTCGTGTACTTTGATGGACAGGTGACAGGTACTCTGATGGGGTGGTGACACTTCCTCTTTATTAGGGGGGGTGATCAGAGTGCTTGGTGTACACAGTAGGCGGTAACAAGCTGTTACCGCAATCTCCCTCTCACACACGATCGGTGTGTGACAGGGAGAACCCGGTAACAGCTCGTTACCGCGGTTTACATCACATGACCGGCTGTGATTGACACAGCTGGTCACGTGGTAAAGAGCCAATTCGATTGGCTCTTTACACTGATGGGAGCTGGGCTTTGTCCGAGGGACAAGCCTCAGCCCTGATCGGTGCTCTGCGCGCCCCCAGGGGCGTGCATGAGCAGCGTGCACGTGGAGGTCGGTAGTGACCGGCTGTGATTGGACACAGGCAGTCACATGGTAAAGAGCCAATTTTATTGGCTCTTTACCGCGATCGAGGGGGGGGCTGTGTCCTGAGGGACACGATCGATCCGCGATCGCCATGCTGCGACCCGCAATAGAGGCAAGAAGCGGCGGATGTCATATGACGTCCGCCCGGAACGACGGAGGTTCTCTGCCGACGTCATTTTACAATGACTCGGTAGGGAACGGGTTATACTTGAATTTTGGGCCAGTTTGATTTTTTTCTGATCACTTTATTATCCAGGGGAGGACGTCAGCAATAGGGATGAGCTTTGCTTTATTAGGAATAGTGCTTAAAATGCATTAGGTTTCCATACCGCATCTTTTTGGAAAAGTCTCAAATTCCCATTTGCCGCCTGTTTCCAGTTCCAAGTATAAGGCCTCATACACACGGGCGTATGCAAAAAAATAAGCAAAACGCCGGGCCCGACGTCAGGGAAAAACCGCTGTTTTTTTTGGCGTTTTGCATTGACGTCAATGCACGTTTTTCCGCGCTGGCTTTTTGCGGCATTTTTCTGCTCTATTCAAAATCAATGATTCCCTATGGGAGCCCATTGATTTGAATGGAAGTCGCACCACAAGTCGGATCATGATGATCCGACTTGAGGCGCAACTTGTGTGCTAGGGATCTTGAAGGGGAACCCCCGCAAAAAATTTGCGTGGGGCTCCCCCCGAGAGCATACCAGGCTCTTCGATCTGGCATGAATTTTAAGAGGAACCCCCACGCCGAAAAAACGGCGTAGGGTCCCCCCCAATATCCATACCAGACCCTTATCCGAGCAAGCAGCCTGGCAGGCCAGGAAAGGGGGTGCTTTTTAAAATATTTTATTAAATCAGCCCCGGCGTCTTCTCCCCTCTCTTCTCCCTCTCCACCGTCATGTTTCTTCGGCTCTTTTGCGGGGTCTTCTGCGGAGTTTGTCTTCTGAGGCATCTTCTGTCTTCTGCTCTTTTGCCGCTGTCTCCTCGGCTAGCTTCTCCTTGTTCTCCTTCTTCTCTTCTGGAGATGTTGACTCGTCTCGCTCTTCCACTCAAATGCCGGGTCTCCGCAAAAGAGCCGAAGAAACAAGATGGCGGGGAGGGAAAGAGAGGGGAGAAGATGCCGGAGCGGATTTAATAAAATATTTTAAAAAGCTGTGTAATGTGTTTTTTTGTACACTTTTTTTTCCAGGTAAATGGGTAGGGGTACGATGTACCCCATGCTCATTAACATAGGGTGGGGGGCTGGCATCTGGGGCCCCCCTATCAAAGAGGGCTTCCAGATTCTGATAAGCCCCCGCCCGCAGACCCTGACAACCAACGGCCAGGGTTGTCGGGAAGAGGCTCTTGTACAAAATCTCGCCATAGCATAAAATCCTTATGAAATTTATTAAAAAACGGTCTTCTTAATGTGAGGATTGGACTCCCGATGCCAACTATCTATATTGGATCTGGCAATCCATATCTCTGAGGTGGAAATCCATTCCAGCCTATTGGATGTGCTTTCTCTTTAAGAGTTAGCTTTATGCTGGTTACTACCGGTTTCTGGTAAGTGTTTATTGCACCTGGTGGTGGATCACATTGACACACCTGATTGGAGTCATCGGCACACCTGTGAAGATTCAACATTTCTATTTACTGTATCGCTCACTGTCTGGGACTTTCCATTCACCTGTCTCCCTACCTTTTCCACCTATGTGAACTGTCCGGGTTGGAATTCAGTACATAATTTTGGACACTTCTTGACATTTAGTGGGTTTGGTTTACCCTGATGTGTTTAGCCATATTTTTGCATATTGGCATCTTAGGCTGGAACTGAGTATGCCAACCCTATTTAGCACCAAGTGTGCTTTATTTTCCATTGTGTGCTTGTTAGCCTAATTTTGCTGATTTGTCCCTTGAGAATCAGTATATTATCTATTATGTTTGGTTGTTCAGTTTATAGATAGAGCTGCACTATTGTTGTTTTAACTGATTACACTGGTTGTCATGGTGTTGTGCTGGCAGCTGTCTTATATTTAGATCGAGTTAGCGCGGTAATTTTACTTCTATCTACTACTCTAGAACAGGTTTTCTCAACCAGGGTTCCTTAAGCAATGGTCAATTTCTACCTCTCAAAAAGCTCAATGGTGTCATTGGGAATTTATCTATCTATCTGTAAGGGGGTAATTCTTCCCAATGACCACAAGTGTAAGGAGGTTTTTTCCCCATTTACCATCACACTAATGTATCATGAGTTGTAGATTATTTATTTTTAGCAGTGGCTCCCCAAGACCGGAGAATTATTTCAAGGGTTCCTTGGTGTTGAAAAGCTTGAGAAAGGCTGCTCTAGCATATGAAACACAGCTAAAATGTGCTTTGCAAGTAGTTTTTAACTGCACACACAGATCTTGCTCATCACGAAGATGCAGCTGCACTGATAAGGATCATGAATATGTTATATTTGCAAAAAAAAAAATAACCATGCAAAATTTTACAAACTGATGAGAAGGAGGTGCATAAAACCTTTAACCCAAAAGTTTCATAGTAAACAAGGTTGTTTTTTTTTAACACACACTGTGGTCAGTGGACTTCCAGGCTTCCAGAGTTTTGGCGGATAAAACCTCCATTACTAAAGGCTCGTACACACTAAGAAAATTGGGTAAACATTTTGATTCCGACCTTCCAAACGAAAATTTCTGAAGAGACAAACTCCAAAATGTTTCTCGTACGGGAAAAGAACGAACGTTTTTTGTTTAATGTGTACCATATCGCAGGAGAAAAACAAAAGACTGCGTATGACCAGAAACAATAAACAAAAAAAAGCCTTTGCCGTGCGAGAATTTTCGTATATTATTTCCTTGCTTTGAAATGACGAGGAAAATTGACGATCATTCGCCCAATTGTCTTATAGTGTGTACCCCACATAAGTCCACATCTTGCTTCGTATCCAGAGCTCATCTGTGATTAGTTTTAGCTGTCCACAGACCTTTACATCAGTGACCTGAATGATGCTCAGGTTTCTCTCTATCTGCTATTGGGTGAAAAGGCTGAATGGTGACAGAACACTAAAAAGGAACAAGTATTACCTTGTTTGTTTTGAAGTATCCTGTTAGCCAGGATCAGACTAAAGCCTCGTACACACAGCCCAATTTTCAGACGACAGGACGTTAGTTTTTTTGTTGGAAGCTTGTCTCATGTCGAAAGTGAAGAGCGTACCAACAATACGAAAATTTTCGCACAAGGAATTCAACGTCAGAAGTTTTGTATGTATTTTTTCGTTTCTGAGCACGCGTAGTCGTGATCGTGCAATTTTTTTCGTACCAAAACCGTACTAATGATACTAGTCTGCACATCCAGCTTTTGTCTTATGTAAAATCTAAATCGGCCGTTGAAAGGAGCATACTAACGGTAAGAATTTTGGAAGATCGGCCGTCAAACAAATATTCCCGTCCGAAATTCGCATCGCGCGTACGGGGATTTAGGCTAGCTATACATTGTACAATTTTCCTATACATTAACCAAAGCCATATAATAGGAGGTCAAACAAACACTTTCAACTCGTATGCAGTCAGGCAGGCCCTTCCACTACATCAGTGGTTCTCAACTCCAGTCCTCGGGACCCACCAACAGGCCAGATTTTCAGTATTACTTTGGGGAGATGCAGACTAGAATACTGCAATCACTGAGCAGCAAATTATATCACCTGTGATGTATTTCAGTTATCCTGCAAACCTGGCCTGTTAGTGGGTCCCGAGGACAGGAGTTGAGAACCACTGCACTACATAGCTGAGGGTAAATCTAATGGAAACTGAATAAGAAAATTGTATAATGTATGGTCAGCTTTATGTTTAGTTGGTGGATCAGATGAGCAGATGTTATGTTTGTTTTAAGATATGGATGTGCTGTATGAGCCCCCCTGCTTTGAACTGCATTGCCTTGCTGAATAAAAGTGCAGGACAAATCTGCTTGGACTATTCCTAGGTGTCCCTGTCTTGTGCATGTTTTACTGCTGTTAACACCAGCTGAGTCTGTCCATCTCATAGTGTCCGAGTATGTGTGAATGCATATTTATATGCTTCATTCTGCTACATTCAGCAATCAAAAGTAGTATGCAAAAAATCAATAATCACTAGGTGACGCCAAGACTTGCTGTACAACCTAGTTATATAGAGGTGTTAAGCCCCGTACACACGATCAGAAAATCGTACGGAAAACACCTTTTTGAAGCAATCGTACAATAAATCGGATCGTTAGTACAGAGCTTTTGAGAGCCGATCATGACCGTTCATCCAATGGTTTCCATCTGGACACGATCGGACATGCAGGAAAAGTTTTCTCGCACAGTGCCCGATCATACGATTTTCATTTCCTCAGTACAGCTGTCGTTCAAAAATGCAATTCAAATACACTACAACACATCACATCACTTACGATTTTTTATTCTGTTGTGTGAGAATTTTCGTGACCATAGTAAATGCTTTCTATTCGATCTGAGATTAGCATGCAAAAAAAAACGAACAATCATTTGCCTAATAATCTCATCATGTGTACCAGGCATTAATGCTTGTCCCCCCAGATTTAAGTTTTTTGGAAAGGCACTGGGTGACAGAACACACTTGCGATCCTTCCCCTCCTGCAAAGTTTTTTTTTAGCCATACTTCTCTTCTGGGTCACAGAAGTGCACTTACTTGTGCTCTAACCCAGAATTAGTGGACAGTGGGCTAAACGCAGCTGCCGGCTTGACATCACTGAGCCACTCCAGGCTCTGGAAGGATCCTGACAGTAATGTCTGCATCCACCTAGATGCCTGATTGGCAACTGGCTCGGACTCTCAGCTTTCACCTGAGAGCCTGAGCCAGCCACTCCTACCCTCTTTCCAGCCCGGCGCTCCAGAGAGCGATGGAAGAGAAAAGCAGAGCAGAGAACGGTGATGGACAGTCACCGCTCTCTGCTCAGAGCAGACTGAGAATTGAATGATCAGCAGTCATGTGATCGCTCAGTTTTCGGGCTTCGAGCTGGTGGTGGACAGCTGCAGTGGATAGGGGTGAGTTTGTGTGTGTGTGTTCTTTGGAATACCCACACACCTTTAACTGCTTTTATGTATGGATTATGTAGTCAAAACGCCACACTTACTTATGCTGTGATATTGCCATCGTTGATGAATTTTCTCAGGAAGAAGATGCAAAATTTTCTAGGAAGGAAAAAGAAAAAAAAAAGCTTGTTACAGACACTTTTCACCTGCCACATTAGCAGAAATAGAGCCAGCAAACTGGAACATCCTTGGTAACTACAGGCTGCCAGATGAGTTAACAGAGTCCCCAGTAATTAGGCCTGAGTATAACTGGCAACCATACTGGACAAAGAATGCCCTAATTCTGCTGGTAACCTCTCCAAGGTATCGGCTCCAAAGTTACCGAGCCACACTATAAAATGAGAAAATGTGATTATAGAAGCAGATAGAAATGTAAACAAAGCAGAGCTTCAAAAGGAAATTTCAATTTTCATTCTGGGTATAAATGTAACTTACCTCAAATATAAAGAGGATGGCATCAAGTTCTTCCCGCTGAGACTTGTGGCCTGCAAAGATAAATTAAAGAGCAACTCACTTTTTTTAAGCTATAAACATCTTTAATGAAAACATGCATGCATAGCATCTTAAAGTGATTGTAAAGTCTCGCATTTATTTTTTTTTTTAAACAACAAAAATGTTATACCATAACAAAATGGTTTTGCACAGAGCAGCCCGGATCCTCTTCTTGGGTCCCTCTTTGCCGCTCCTAGCCCCTTCCTCCTATCGAGTGCCCCCTCAGCCAGCAGCTTCCTATGGGGGCACCTGAGCCAAGTCAGAGCTCCGTGTATCCATTCAGACACGGAGCCCCAACTCGGCCCCACTTCCTCTCTCCCCTGATTGGCTGACTGACAGCCACGGGAGCCAAATCGTGGCGCTGCTGGTGTCTCAGACAATCAGGAGGAGTGTCCTGGATGGCTTAGAAATTCGTGGACATCACTGGAGAGAGAAAGGGCTCAGGTAAGTAATTAGGGGTGCTGGGGGGCTGCTACACACAAAAGGTTTTTTATATCTTAAAGTGGAAGTCCGCCTGCAACTAAAAAAAAAAAGTCAGAAGCTACACTTACTGTAGCTGCTGACTTTTAATAGGACACTTACCTGTCCTGGAGTCCAGCAATGTTGGCACCCGCCTCCGATCTTCGGATCGGGGGTCAGGTGCAGCCGCGTCCATTGCGGTTAAGGGAACCCGGCAGTGTAGCATTACAGCTTCACGCCAGGCACCCTACTGCGCATGCGTGAGCCTCCGCTGTGCTCTGCTATTGGCCAGGCGGCCAGTAGCAGAGCCAGGAGGGAGCCGGGCTGCTGACGTCAGCTGCCGCGGCTGCCGGCCCGAGCTCCCCCGGATGTGTGGAAAAGGACACCTGTCTAAAGACAGGTGTCCTCTTCCCCCTCCCCCCCCCCCCGAAATGTGACAAATGTGACACCTGAGGGGGGGAGGAATCCAACCAGAGGAAGTTCCACTTTTGGGTGGAACCCCGCTTTAATGCTTACAATGCATTAAGATAAAAAAACCTTCTGCTTTTAAAACTCCTTTAAAGCTGAAGTTTAGTTTTTTTTAATGCAGCACCTACACACAGTAATCTAAATTTATATATGAGCGCAACCTAATTTTATGCCAAAAAAGAGTATATATTAGCGCAAATGTCCAAAAAAAAAAAAAGCCATCAAAAAAGATGTATGTATTAACGAAAATATCAATCCAGAAAACAATGTCTTATGTGCTGATAAAAACAGTTCAAAGGAATCTATGTATCAGTGTAAATCGTGATGAGTGATATACAATTGAATAGAGTGCTTCAGCAGGTGCTCCCTGAATCATCACACCCCGCTTACCAGAGCTGGTGGATCTCATGGTACAGAGATCAGAAATGCCTTTGATATATATCGGTACATCAGCCATTATAGGAGCATCCACTCTGTCTCTGTTCACCGCCAAGAGTTAGGAGTTCTGCATACTGCTCACTCGGCTCCATAGTACGGCAGGACGGAAATTACGTCAGAAGCCACCCAACGGTCTTAAAGCACGCTTGGAAGACCGCTGCGCAAATACAGTGTGACATAAAATTTTGCAATGACCGCCATTTTATTCTCTAGGGTGTTAGAAAAAAATATATATAATGTTTGGGGGTTCTAAGTAATTTTATAGCAAAAACAGGCTCGTTATGGAAGTGGTTAAGCTGTAAAAACAGCTTAAAAACAGCTCAAAAACGTGGCGTTAACAACACCCATGTCTATGAGGCCTAACATTTGGATCTGCCATACAGAAGAGAAGGGCGTCATGGTGCAGTATGTAATACCAACATTTATTAGGATAAAATTACTGCACTTTACATGAATAATAGTTAAAAAGGCACAAAGTACAACCCTCACAGCCGCGGCTTCACCTGCAGGTTGGAACGTAGTGACGTCACACAAACCGGCTCCACTCGACGCGTTTCCTCGTAGGAGGAATCAACTGGGTAAGGAGACTCACGAGTCTCCTTTTCCAGTTGATTCCTCCTACGGCGAAACGTGTCGGATGGAGCCGGTTTGTGTGAAGCCCATGAAGCCCTTCTCTTCTGTTGCCTTTTCTATGTGAGAACTGTATGGGGGATCCAACTTTTATAAGGATTTTGGTATGAGAAACTCCTAACTCTTGGCAGTGAACAGAAACAGAGTGGATGCTCCTATAACGGCTGATATACCGATATATATCAAAGGCATTTCTGATCTCTATAACCTGAGATTCACCAGGTCTGGTAAGTGGGGTGTGAGGATTCAGGGAGCACCAGCTGAAGCACTCTATTCAATTGTATATAACTTATCACGTTTTATGACACGGATACGTGGATTTTTTGGACTGCTTTTATCAGCACATAAGACATTGTATTCTGGATTGATATTTGCGTTAATATATACATTTTTTGATGGACATTTTTGGATTGACATTTGCAGTAATATATACACTTTTTTGGCACAAAAATAAGGTTGCGCGCATATATATATATATATATAAATATAAACATATAGTAATTGAATTAGTCGAGTGTCTCCGGCTTACATATAGTAAGTAACAGCACCTGTTGGTATCATTTCAATTTCACTTTAATTGGTTGCTAACAAAACTAGTAGAGTGAGCGCAGAACATATTTTCTTTTTGTTCTACCTACACACAGTAGTTACATTTAATGGTGTGCATCCCATTACCTGCATTCAGCTGCTTCTGGTAAATGTCTTCCCCTCGGGGTCTCTTTCAAGGCTGCTGGATCCTGCCCCTGTGGGCACTATGAAAGTTAACACCTACCAATGACATGGAGAAAACGCCACTCTTCCGCCCTTGCCGCCATTCGCATTTCTCACATTACTAATCTCCCACAATGCATTGTATTCTGTGAATGGGCAATAGAGATCATGTCATTCAATCGCTCCTCCTCCATTCACAGAATACAATGTATTGGATGAGAACAGTAGAATGAGTTCTGTGAGTGAAGACAGAAGAGGGAGTGCAAACCTCCTGAAAAGGGAGCGAGGACTGCTCTGAAATACATCAAGTGGTTTCAATAATGGATTTTTTTTTCATCTGCACTGTTCTTTTGGAAACTGCTTCCCTATACTGTGTCCGTTCTAGAGGCATTATACAATAAAGTAATGATGCCATGATGCTTGCACTTGCTGAGGTGAGCTTTACCTTGTCTGTTTGCTACGTTGTACCTAAACAGTTACACTTAAAGTGACTCTAATGGCCGGTTCACACAAAGACGACTTACGCTCCAACTTGTGTCGCATCAAGTCGCCCCAGGTTGCATGGCATAAGAATTCCAATTGAAGTGAATGGGAGCGGTCTTAGCGTAAACTACTGAAGTCACTTCAACTTCAAGGCGAGGTTCCTGTACTACTTCCATTGAATTCTATGGGCACAAGTCTGCTAGAAGTCACCTTGAAGTTGCCTTCAAGTCTGATCCCCCATCTACATTGAAGCAACTTTGAAGCGACTTTACAGTTAAAAGACATTTTTTGAAGACAACCCCCCTTCTCTGATTGGCCACAGGCAAAGTTGTCAGGCATGGAGTGACATTGTAAGTCGCCCGAAGTCACGCTGAAGTCGCATTAAAAATCGCCCAGCAAAGTCGTGCTGAAGTTGGATTGTCGATGTGTGAAAGGCATAAGGTTTTTTTTTTTATCTTAATGCATTCTATCCATTAAGATAAAAACCTTCTGTGTGCAACAGTCCCCCTCATACTTACCTGAGTCCCATCTCGATTAAGCGATGTTAAACGAGAGTTTCAGCTGTCCAGGACTCTCCCTTCTCATTGGCTGAGACACTGAGACATTGGCACCCACTGCTGTCAATCAAAGTCAGTGAGCCAATGAGGAGAGAGAGGGGGCAGGGCCGAGCAGTGGCTCTGCATCTGAATGGACACACAGAGCAGCTGGTCGGCTCAGGTGCCCCCGTAGCAAGCTGCTTCCTGTGGGGGCACTCGGATGGAGGGTGGAGCCAGGAGCACTGACAGGGGACTTGAGAAGAAGAGGATCTGGGCTGCTCTGTGCAAAACTGCACAGAGCAGGTAAGTATAACATGTTTGTTATTTTTAAAGGAAAAAGAACAAGGACTTTTATATCACTTTAAAGTAGAACTAAAAGGCAAAACTTTTTTTGCCCATTTTAGATAGAGTAAGGGAGGGTTATAAACCGTGTGGTTTTTTTTTGCCATCTGCATCCCATTCGGGAGATTTACCCTCACTTGCTGTCCCATAGCCAAAACAGGAAGTTAGTGCAAATACCTGCAAATTAAGGACATCCCTTGGGTCACCAGAACTAGCGTCTCATTGGAAGATTTTCCATCTACTACTTTTCTGGGAACAACCCAAAATCTGGGATTTCCCTTACCTTTTTATCTTTTAATGGTAAACATTAGTGTTGCACCGATACCGGTATCAGTGCCGATACTAAACATTTGCACAGGTATTTGTACTCGTGCAAATGCTCCGATACCTAAAACCTATACATTTTTCGTGCAGTGCAATTTGAACCCATACAAAATGAATGGGTTCAAATCACACTGCAAATAATCGCATGTGATTTCAACAGGAATGCGATGAGATTCCTGTCCCAATCACAGTATCCCGCGCCGCTCCTGTCACAATGACTTCAGCCTGGGTTCACAAAAGAGCGGCACTTCAAAACACATGATCTGGACAGGAATCCCACTACATTCCTGTTTAAATCACATGTGATTCTTTGCAGTGCAATTCGAGCCCCCTCATTTCGTATGGTCTCAAATCGCACTGCACAAAAAAAAAGTATCAGTAACTGGTATCAGAGAGTACTTGGAAAAAAGTATCAGTACTCATACTTGCTCTAAAAAAACTGGCATTGTTGCATCCTTTCTCCCTCTTTCTCCAGGACAGACAGCAAATAAGACATAATAGGTGCTCTAATCCATCTCCACTCTGTCCAAAACTAAAAAAAAAGTTCTGCCTGTAGTTCAATTTTAAATGCTGTAGAATTATCCGACAGAAGTATACAAGACCCTTGGACAAAAAAGAATGAGCCCTGGTTCACACTGATGCTACTTTGAAATCGTGCTACTTCACTTGAAGTAGCACGATTGCAAAGTAACAGGTCAGTGCGATTTCAGGTGCTACTTGGCTGACATCGGTGCCACTTTATGCACAGATGTTTATGCAAGTCGCACCCGAAATCGCAAAAAAAAATAGTGCAGGAACCTTTTTTCAAAACGGTGTGGCACCGCAAAGTCGGGGGTCGCAACGATTTGAGCGGTTCTATTGCAGACAATAGGGTGGAACTGTCAAATCGCATGACAAGACGCACCAGTGCGAAAGGAGGCTCACAGACAGATTCTCCAGCTGCAACACTTTATCAGGCTGATTTGCTGTGGTTACACATAGGTGTTTTCCCAGCAGCATCCACTATTTGTCTAGCTGCTGGAAACACACTTTACACATTGTTCTTAGTGGCACCTTATTTTTTGTCTGGTGTTGCAGTGTTGTTTGACTCAAGTAGAGCTGATCTGGTAGCTGCCTTAGAGAACAGTGATCCAGGAATAGGACCCCAAGACTTATTAACTTTGCTCCCCCTATATGTTCAGGGGTCATGAATGAATGGCTGGCCTGTTCGGATTAAAGCAGACTCTACTATCAAAGGTCACCCTTGAAAAGCAAAGTAACCAGACTCTAAGCATTCCTGTATTAGAATTCCCAGCTCAGTTTGTACAAATGGTTTGCAAAAATCTTCCACTGAACTGAATAGGTAATGTTTTATACGTTTGGTAAACATGTTTGACTCGACCCTTAAGATTATGTCCTTACGAATCTCAGACCAATGAAACGAAAAGTTCCCACTGGAAACTATCATCTC